>JAODUI010000028.1:6183471-6202962 GCA_027563995.1 Papilio gigon
GTGGGAACGGTACTATCGCGCGTTCCCGGCCCGTCGCTCATTGTCAGTAATAAGTGATATTTGGACTCTACAATGATCAGCATGACTCAGCTGTATTTTTCTTTAGCCTTGAGCTTTTTGCTTGGAATCAAAGAAATATTCGTCATTGACACGTTCATATAATCAGTTTCGTTGTCATGGTATTGTTGGAAGTTATTCGCATTTGATTTTTTTACCTCGATGGGTAATATGTCTTTATGAGAAGGACACTCGAATATTTCTCCTAAGTCCAAATACCACTAACAGCTTTTCATACCACGTAAAGAACTGTTTGTTCTGTTAGACTACATAAAGAACTGTTAGTTGTGTTTGGACTTATGTAATTGTTATAATTGCTATAAATATGTTTATTACACAATACGTTATCAATTGGGTGAGACACACCGCGAGACGCGGACGTCTGTATCTTGATTAATGTACTCAACGTATTATTTCTAAAAATGGTCGTCACCATTATCCAACGTTTTATTCTTGCTAACGTTTTAACTTTATTTTATAGTATTATAGTTACAATTGTTTCTTTACTGATTTTCGTAAAGAATTTATTTATAAATTCTAGTAAGCAGCCGGTATTGTCACCTCCGGCAAGCCTTTCAGATCCAAAGTACGGCGTACACAAATATGTAAACGTTAATGTGAGTATTTATTTATTTTATACGTTTGTTTTCGAAAAACTTATTAATTTTAAATAAATTAATTACAATGTCATTTTTTTTTAATATTTGGAGCTACATAGGCCGTGTTACATGTGCTCATATAGTGCGTGACATAAATAGAAATTCGAAATATGAGTGTATTAAAATATAATGTAGAGTTATATTACTATGTTCTAATATTACATACAAATGACTTCATCATCTTCATATTAGCCACATGTTGCCCACTACTGGGCGTGGGCTTCATCCTAAGATTGCCACGACGATCGGTCACCGGACTTAACAGATATAAAGTAATAACAATTAAAAGTTTGAAAATATACTTCCTTTCCAGTCGGTGGATTGATACGAAAGTAATTCTAAGGAGTTGAAAGGGCTTGTTTTTCGTGATGTCACAGAGAGTGTCTATATTTTTTTGTTATGTTAGGTGTTATCAGTTCGTTTCGACCTACTTGCATAATTTTTTTTCTATTAAAAAGACCTTGCGATAAATAAGTGGCATAACTGAAAATGACATCATTATACGTAAGCCCATAAATTATGATGACTTTGCAAGTCATGGCCAGTCAGCAGATTAAATATTAAAGAAATAATTATCTTATTGTTTTTAATTGTATTCAGAATTTACAATTAAATCGTAAACATATAGTTGATAATATTTAATTACTTTTGTATTACAAAATATTTCGGGCAAATCTTTTGATTTCTGCATGATGATTGATTAATGCAATAATTTCTGCATAGTTTTCAATTTATTTTGTTTTAGAATGTTAAATTACATTATGTTGAAAGTGGGGATCAATCTAAACCCCTTATGTTATTCTTGCACGGGTTCCCGGAATTTTGGTATTGCTGGAGACATCAAATTGTTGAATTTAACAAAAAATATTGGTAAGCAACTGTTATAAACTAACATATAGATATATCCCACAATGCAAAGAAAATTAATAGTTTCTTGTCGTACAGAACTAAATTAACTACGAGCTTGGATTCTTCAAAATATGTTTTGTTTAAACATTATTCGGTTTAAAAATAAGCGATGTGCAAACATATTACAGGTGCGTTGCAGTTGATATGCGAGGTTACGGGGATTCTGAGAAGCCGGAAGGTCTGTCCGCATACAAAATAGATACATTGGTCGAAGACGTGCGTGATTTTATGCGAAAATTGGGTAAAGGGATTTTTACTGAATTGTTATTCCGAATTTATTGTACTCTCTACTGACCTTAATATCCTTGATATCATCTATGTAAAAAAAAATAAAAGGATGAATGTTTGTAACCAAGTAACGCCAAAACGGATGTACGACGGATCTGGATAAAATTTGTAACAAATGTAGATTAAAAACTGAAACAGTGCAAAGACTACATAATTTTTTTTAATTACATGCGGACAAGACCGTCCTCCAATTAGGTATATAACCGTAAGTTGTATTTGTAGGTCGCAATAAATGTATATTGGTGGGCCACGACTGGGGCGGCATAGTGGCAACTAAATTTCGTGACACACATCCAGAGTCATTGGACGCATTGATACTGCTCGCCAGTATATCCAGAGAAGCGTGGAGTCGAGAGATTTGGGGTAATCTAGAACAGAACAAGAAATCATGGTATGACATCTTTGTACTCTTCAACTGAACGTTAATTGTGCAGGCTTTTGTCGTGTTACTGTTAACATAACACAATTAAAATAACAGCCTAATCATTATCATCATCGTCATCAGCCCCTGTCTGCCCACTTTTGGACATAGGCCTTTTCCAATGCCTTCCACAGTATGCAGTCCTCCACTTTCCGTATCCAACGACTTCCTAAAAGCACAATGCCCAGTGTTAATACACGATCTTTTGTTTTTGATTGTATGGCCACGAGAATGAATTGGAAGATTTAGGCCCCTGAATTACTTATAAAATATATTTTCAGGTACATATTCTTTTACCGCATGCCGAAATTAGCAGAGCTGGCGGAGAAATTAACGAACATGAGAATTTTCGATGTCGTTTTCAATCACGGTGACAAAAGACTGGACGAGGATACTATGAAATGCTACAGATATGTATACTCGACACCAGGTGATCTTTAAAACCTTGATTTATTTTTAATTTTATACACTCATTCGCTGTACCTCTTTTTATTTTTTTTTATTGTGTCCAAAGTTGAAAAAATAATCTTTCTGTAACTTGGTAATTTATTTTTAGCTTCGTTGACCCCACCAATAAGTTACTACCGAGCAAATTTCCAATTAACATTCCCGGATAAGTATATAGAAAATAATGTCCCGATGCTCGTGGCCAACGCAGAGCTCGATGTGGCGTTAGCTCCAACATTATTGCACCGAATGAAGGAAGAATACAAATACATTGAAACAATGTTAGTGAAAAACAGTCACCATTTTTACCAAGAAGAAGAACCAGAGAAAGCCAACAAGATTATTAGAGATTTCCTCGCTAAAAACAATTTATAGATGTAAAAAATAATAACCTTAATAATGATATGAGAATACAAAATATGTATAATCATAAATGTTTTATAAGAAAATGAATTTATGTCTTAAAGCCTCACGGTTTTTAGAATGTGCTCGAAATAAATGGTAAAAATTTTCCATTTGTTTTTATTCATTTAGATTTACTTTATTTCTATCTTTTATTAATGTCTACGTATTTCAACACAATCAATCAATTTAAAATATAGTATGAAATCATAATTAATGAGACACTGACTGAATAAGCAAAAGATATTAAAAATATGCATCTATAAATGTATAGATACATACACTAACTACCTATAAAGGGTAAACTATAAAAAATGTTATCATTTTCCATTTCCATAAACTTGCTGTAAGCTTTTTAAAACAGTAGAACTCTATGAAGTCTATGAATAGAATGCCTTTCAACTTTAGGATAGCATAGACAATCAAGGTCATGTCATGTCACAAATATTAATCGTGACAAGTGGAATAGTTACAGCAATTTTGGAAAAACTTGACTTTCTCTTTTTCTCTTATGCAAAGTTTACGCACACAAAGTGGTTTTGTTTTTGAGAAATCGGATTTTTTATTTTAGAATCACTTTAGGATTACCTGAAATACACAAATCAGAGCTAATGGCCGCCGAAGACTAATCACGAAACAGCTGATGTGCGTCGTTTGATTTTTCAATTAACATTCTAGTTTGCCCTACTGTTTCAACGTTGTTTAAATGATACTTTATTCGTATAACAGTTCTTTGTGGAATTCAGGGTTCGTATGGATAGTGTTAACAATATTTTTATAAGAAATGAGCGTTTTTGTACGCTGATGGTTTTTTCAGATGTCACTGACTATTCAACAAATTATTTTGGATGCTAAAAGACTGGCCGGCCGTCTTAAAGAACGGGAGACCGAAGCGGATGCTTTATTGACTGAGACTCAATCAGCATATAGACAAATACATACCATGAAACAGGTAAGAACATCGTAAATCCTTTGTTAGTGCTATTTTGATTATCTTTCGTTAGCTATATTCAGTTTGAACAAGAAACAACAGAAGATAGAATTCATGTAACAAGAAGTTATAGCTGACAACATATCAATAAAAAAAATAGTAAATAAATAAATAAACATAAGTATTTGGGAACAAAGATTTTTAAACATATACATTTGTTACAAATGATTTGTTGATAGATATTTTTATTTAACATTAAGTTTCAACTAGTGTTTGACCACCAAATATTTAAATTTTTTGTGTCCCCTATTATTAATTGTACAAGTATATAATTTTGATAATTTCCTGCTATAGTACAAGGAAGAAGTTGACACTCTCAATGAAGCTTCAAGAGAAAGACCTCGGGGTGAACTTATTGCGAGTATTGAAAGGGAATCTCGACTCATGCGTGATGTCCAAAAAGAGAATGGCGAGCTCCGAGCTGCACTTGAAGATCATAGAAGGGCTTTGGAACTTATCATGACCAAATATCGTCAGCACACTGAGACAAGAATATGGGAATCACGGATAGATTTTACATCTGCCATTAATGATAAACAGCAAGAGGTAATTAATATATTATATATACTGAGTTAATTATTTTACATTTATTATGTTAAATATTTTCAATGTTTTCTTATCAACAGTTAATCCGTCAACAAGCGGAAAGGATTAATGAGATGACTAGTGTTATGTACAAAGCTGTTACATTGGATGAAAATTCTGACACAAGGAAAGAGGAAGAATTGTACCAAAGGCTTATTACTGAGAACAAGGTAATAATTAGAGTTTATGATGCCCTTTGTAACTCAATTTTAACTCAAGTTAACTGTATTAAGTAATATTTATATAGTAGTAAAAGAAAAATATGACTGAAAGACAACATAACTATTTCTGAAGACGTAAATAATAATTAAAATGTGAAATAAATTGACATACTATTTATATACATTAAATAAAAAAATCATGAAGAGCCAGACTAATTCTGTGTAGATTAAGATTAGTTATTTTACCAAATTTAACCTAAAAATAATTATTAATTTAGTCTTCATGTAAATGTTCTTGAAGACAGCTTTAATACTACTCTTTAAATATATTTCAGGGTCTCAGAGAGATGTTGAACCTGTCAAGGCGGTACGGATCTGAGCAAACATTTGCTCCCCCAACGGAAGATAAGCATGTACAAACTGACGGACCGCCAGTGACAAGCGCGTGACGCCCCGCGGCGGACACTTGCCGCCTCTAATGCGCTCATTGCGCCTCTTCTAGCGCCGAACGCGCCTCTTTATTGCGTTATAGGTGCCTCTTACATAGGTAGATAACACTGAACCTCCTGTCGGCACATTTGCCTTTTGTTTTTACAATAACGGTGTTTACATACAGATTGCGCTATTTCGTCTCTAAAAATGGTTGTCATCACCTCACTGTACTTCCAAATTTGGGGGGGACTAGACAATACTGCCCCGGCCCAGTCCGGAGTGGTCAACATCACACATATCTTTGAATTTCTTTACAAATATGTGTAGGTTGCTTAATGATGTTTTCCATCAGCATAAGAACGTCGGATAAATGAACATATGAAATTCTAAAATCGAAAAACACATAGGTACATTGTGAAGATTGCATCTGAACTTGTTTAGATCGGTCCGGTTCTAATGTAACACATAAGTAATACATGAAAATTATTGTCTATGATAACATTCTCAATATAATTTTGTTCTTCTAATATGAGGAAAAGTTATTGTCAATTCAAAGATAAAATAATTTCAGTACATCTGAATGTTTTTGGAGGGAAGATATCAAAATTACTAATTGTTTTGTGAATACAAAGTTAGTAGGTAAAATAATATTGCAATCTGTTTGTGAGCTTACCCGAACACTGAACCATGACTTACTAATTTTATGAAGTTTATTATCAATTGTATTTCGTATTCGAGTATGTTTTTGATATTCAAATTATTTGTATTAATACTTAAGAATATATACTGTTTACATTTATGTTAGTAATGTGCGGGCAGGAAGGATATTTTATGTCACCAATGGAGTGCAATTTTCATTTTACTCATACTTATAATTTTCCAATATTATAATTTTTATTTTTTTTTGCTAATAATAATACTTCGATTAGGTTGTGTTTTAATTATAAAATTTGGTTTAAATAAATTGTTGCGTATCAATGAATTTTAGCAGTATACTGTAAAAAAAATAATTCAAAATTGTTATTTTATTTACAACTGATTTATTATGATAATTAAAAGACGCGAAAAATAAAACAAACTGCCATTAATTGGTGCTTATGTTTGTATGTGAGTTGTTTTAGATTAATTGATGTTTAATTTCTTTATAGTCACTTGTATTGCATTGATACTTTTTTTTATAGTATGAATCGTTTATTTAAGATGTTTTATTTAACAATATTGATAATGATCGATGTTAAAAACATTAAAGTAAAATGAAAATGCACTCGGTGGCCACTGCCTGTTGAATGCTATTATATGATTCAAACTTTACACCGGCTTGTGATCAGCGAGGACAGGTGTGCAGGTAGGTCCACTGAGGGGTGGGATGATAAAAGTGCTCGCAAGTGCTGCTTAATCCCCATCATGCTTCTTTTTACCAACGTTTATGATGAAAATCACCACATCTAAAGAGAAGTAAAGCTCTTCGAGTCAAATTCCAAGCCGCTGTAAAGTTTGAATGGCACTATTAAAGGTGTTTTGTTTTTGTTAACTCAGGATCTTAGATTGCTCGAATTTCGTCTAGTTTTAAATTAGATTACTTTGTGTTTGTAAGCGCAGTACTTTGTGGGACCCATTATCTGTTAACAAGTTATATTACAGAGTAATTATTGATGTCAAACTATAATATTTAGTTTTGAACTAAAGAATTATTTACGTAGATATATGAACATGTCTATGAATTTTATAGAAATATGCAAAATTAATGAAAACCAAGATTTTATACAAGTATTTTAGCAGCGGAATCCCACTATTAGTGACTTGGAAATAATAAATGTTCATTTAGTTTGTGTCAAGATACTGGGTACTAGTCAACACGCCCCGGTCATATTTAGTACTGTGTTTACACCTTACTCTATAACTCTGGTCTCCATACTTTCCCATCTTGAAATTATTCATGTAATAACTCAACGTATTAATGCTTTTGCATTGAATTGATTGGGAATGTCGAGGTAACATTTCGCTAAACATCTCAACGTCTTGTAAGTAAATAATTAATATGCAATATTTTTTCACGCGTTCGTATCTGCTTTGGATGTTAGAAGTTCTAAGTAGAATGTATTGTAGTGATGCTCGTTAGAATATTCGTATTGTCATCCCGTTGTACGGGCAACGGGCAACAAGCAATAAATTAAGGACTGGTTCTGATAAAAACATAATTCGTATTAAAATTGTTTAATGTTTTAAGGCGATGAGAACTTTAGTGTGTAATGATGACCGTCCTCTTACAAGCTTCGGCATTGCTACGCGTGCACAATAACATGACACCACTCTACGGGCGTTGATTCTGCGAGTAATGCAACTACATGTACACTGTACATGACTGTCATCAAGCTCATGTCTAACTGTGCACAAGTGGTTTATTGATAAACCTCATTTTGTACACTTCACCAGTCCGAATGTATCTTGATTATTTCTTTTATAATAAAATGCGCATTCTGAGGCTATTTGCGGCGCGTGTATGTAGTTATTAAAAATTTCCTTACCTCAATAAATAGAGTGTAACCAAATAGTTTTACATTATCCTAGAAATAAATTACGAGTAATTTTTGCTCATTCATATATCGATTCGAAATGTATGTGACTTGTCATAAAAGAATAAAGGAATTCAAGCGCAAAGGAGCGACGTGTAATTTAAAAAGATGAAATAGAACAATTTAGGAATTAATCGAAGTTAAAATTATTTTTAAACGAGATTTTATACCTTACGAAAGCACAAAAATTATTGAAAAAAAAAAAATGAAATAGAATGTTTACTGTTTTGATCTATATACCCTGAGAAGTATTTTACGTTATAAATTGTTCCGTAGTTAATATTTTACTATATTTTAGGATTCAACAACTGTTTACAGATTAACTTGAATCATGTAGCGAGTAGGATGTCAGTGGTCCGCTAGAGCTCTGAGCGTTTGGACAGACAACGTGGACATGTAGCGATCTACAATCTAGATATTGTTATAAATGTATTTTAGTTAATTATAGTTATGTCTCTTAAATATAATATGTCAAACACAAAGGATGTATAAAATATTTACCTCATAAGTATATGCTTGTACGAGGTCTAACACTAAACTTTAAATTGTAGTAATAAATTAAATACTTTTTGAAAACGCTGTTTCGGCTTGTACGCATTTATAACTGGTAAGGTATTTCCGATGAATTATATTTCTACGTTCATACATGTAAGTATGTGTAGGATTATGTGCCCGTACCTAAAATTAAAATTTGTTTATCAGTCGAAATGGTTAAAACTAAATAGAAGTTTATAAGATACTGTTTTACTTGTAGACGTTCCTTGAGATCTACAAAGTTTAGTAACATTGTACCTTAGTAGATACATTGAAAGTGATGCATATAGTATGTTTTTCTGCCGTAGTGACATGTAGAGCTAAAATATGTTAATGTATCCTTAAAATGTATTTGACAAATATACAACTCTAAAATACTATGTAGTCTTGTTTTCTTTGACCTTATCCCATTGTATTAGTTTGCCGGTTAAGGAGTGGATGGTTAGGAAAGATGAGGTTGGTTCCAGGTTACAATTTGTTTAATATTCAGCCTGAGATAGGTATGATGAAACTTCAAAATCAAATTCAATTTTACACAAAGTAATATATTAGAAGATCTTATTAAACATCTCAAAAGTCCCAAACTACACAACAAAATATCCCTTCTCACTGTGCAATAAGTAAGGGGTAGTTCATACATGTACACACATGAATCACACTCTAGTTTGTGTATACTCTGTGGGGAACTTGAATGAGTGCTGTCCGAGGGCTTCAATGTTTGGCAGAAGACCAGCATTTGGAATGATGTTCCATGACAGAGTTAGAGTTACATTCTGATGACCCCTGAAATACATATTTTAATGATAAATGATGACAAGGCTTCCTTAAAATTCTAGAAAGGCTAAAACTTCCTTAAAATGTACAAACTTTTTGAATAATAGATTAATAAAGAATAACTTATTGAAATTCCTTTTATAACATTTTTTGGACAAGTGTGAATACTTACTTCAAACCATTACCATCATCCCAGAAGTAGTATTTTGTGTTCATATTCTTAAAATCTAATAGTGAATTTTCTCCTCTTAAAATAATTTTGTCCCAAAGTACAACTTGATTTAATTCATTATTGGGTGTAACATATTCAGCTGTCAGGTACAAGAACAGCTGCTTAACATTCCAGTTGAAAAGATGTGAGAGATCTGTTTTGAGATCAAATGTCAGGAAACCAAGATCATTTCTTTCTCTGGAAGCACCATAATCTGGAACATTCTTACTGCAAAGAAAATTGTATATGTTATTTATGAAATTATTGTATATAAACAAAACACGTAAGTTTACAAATACAATTTTAATGTACGGAAGTGAACTTGTGAGGCGTATTGGTGGCACTCAATAATTTAAGATAGTTTGAGATATTTTCTATTGATAATATAAAAAAAAGAAAAGTGGTCCCTAAACTATTGTCATACAAATTGTTTCTATTAATACCGCGTGTATTTCTTTTGATTTCTGATTTTAATGCATATACACCAGTATTAAAATAAGATTATTACAATGATAACAATGCAGTCATCCAGTTAACCGATGGGTAATTTTCTTTTAAGATATCAAATGATATTCTGGGTAATATACTTATGATTTCGTATACTTACACGACTACTTTTACTGTGTTCATTTGAGCGGCAGTTCTATAGTCCACTGTTAAAGTGGATAGAAAACACAAGAATGTTAAACATGCTAACACACTTAAAGTATAGGTTAATATCGCATTTCCTCTTGTTAAAACCGAATACATGTTGAATTATGTTTATAGCAAAGGTGTGCTATAAAACTTTAACACAAATAAAATGGTTTTTGTTAATTTTTGATTACTTTCTGTTGGCGATTTGATGACATTAAAGACACGTCACATTCAACTTCACTCTTGCTATGCCGTGGGCTGTTAAAATTTTTAATAAATTTATACCGTATGTAATGGTAACAAGGTTTATTATAGAATGTAATCTTGTAAAAACCCAAAAATGATACACGTTTCTTGCAAACCGTTTCGTTCTACGCTTTGTTCTCTGTATCATATAATGTTATTTCCATAAATAATCACAGCAAAAAGCTTTATCACGGTTCAACTTTTATGACATGCAATAATAACAAACTTATTGCATATGAGAAACAAATATTTTAAATAAATGAAAACCTAAGTTTTCTAATATTTATTTATGGAAATTTTCATAGTATCCGCTAGAGGGAGTAGTTTCTAAATCAAACAAAACAGAAAGATAAGCAGGAAGTTTTGAATTCGTAACGCGAAAAAATGCTTGCCTGAGGAATTTTTATGTGTCTTTTGGTGACTCCTCTCCGGCTCGCTAATAACATGTATCTTTGTTGCATATGCATTTAGCAATTTCTCCAGTCAGCTCCTTTTCTTGTCAGCCTAAATAATAATCTAGATACATAGATTTATAACCTATAGTTACCTCATTTATTAAACATCATCCTCATGTTCAATAATTGTCATTTAAAATTTTATTTCGGAGTTATACAAAAAAGGGGCTAATTAAATAAAACTTTATTAATTGGAAAAAACTTATCCTACGTTTTGATATAAAACTAAGACAATCGCTAGAATGAAGATCGTTAAAGACACAAGTGCTGTAAGTGGTGCTTGATTGCAGGGCACCCCGTTGGGCACTGATCGACAGAAGCACACTCTAGTGGCGAAGCTGCCATTCGTCTGCTGGTAGCAGCCGCTAGTGATTGCTGCCCCGAAAGAGTCCACTGCCCGAGTGCACAAGTAAGTCGAGTTCTCAACTGAAAATTGAAATATCGTGTTTTGTTGCGCCTGTCCCAGTTATGAAAATGTTGTTCCTTTATTACGAGACATAGTGTTCGAAAATTAAAATACATTTTTTACCCATTTTAAAGGAGTGTAACATCTTATTCAGCAACACTTCTTGGAAAACTAGATTCTCTGTAGTATTCATAATTGGCAGGCGTACAAAGATGACAAAACATTATTTTCTGCCTCTGAAGGTTTTAAGTTTGATTTCCCTTAGTTCTGATTTAAAGTCACATTGATTGTCTAATGTTATTCAACAATGGTACAAATAGAGCAAAGATGAAAATTGTCGTCTTATTAAATTATATGATTCTAATCACTTTATACTGATTAATAATATATTATGTCTTGGGATACCATGTCCATTAAAGTAGTAGGTGTATTTTGCGCAAACATCGTTCGGTCCTAGGATACAGGAGGCGTCGCGGGAGTGATGCGTCCAGATATACTCCACATCTGGCCATGAACCGTCAACTGGAAAGCAGTGATAACATCAACGATGATTGAAAAATCAACTGAACAGTCTTCATATAAAAAACTACAAGTAAATCATTTAATTAACAAATAATTTGCAAATAACAATGTCTAACAGATGAAGATATATGGAAGAATAGATGTACATTATGGAATTGAAATTAATCAAATTTTCTGCATTTCACTTACACAGACGCAGAAGCCTGCTCTCAACTGTATTTTAGCATATTGTAAGGCGTATCTGTCTAGCTCAGATTATAATTGATGATTTTAAGATTCGGTCATCCCCGTATCTTAGGTGTACACGTAGATAGTGATGATTTAATTAAAAACAAATAAAAAATCTTTACTCACAAGAGGCAACGAGTGGATGTGCGCAGGGCACGCCGCTCGACAGTCGGGTCGCCTCTTGACAGGTGGCGTTCAGGAATACGCTTTCATTGTTAAACTTGGGCCCGAGCCACGTGAAGCGGAAGCAGCGGGACACCGGTATGGACTGTGTCAACACCGCTACACTGCCTATACATTCGTCCAATTTTA
This sequence comes from Papilio gigon, assembly GCA_027563995.1. Lineage (NCBI taxonomy): Eukaryota > Metazoa > Arthropoda > Insecta > Lepidoptera > Papilionidae > Papilio > Papilio gigon. The sequence goes on from JAODUI010000028.1 coordinate 6,195,721, forward strand.
AGATATTTTTTTGTTAAATAAAATAAATGTAACGGAAAATTCATACACTTAGTCACAAAGTATCGAAGATTATGTAGTTACAATCTTATTACAAACCTCGTGGAGGGCATGTTCTATCTCTTAATTAAATGTAAATGAAAAAAAAAATTAGATATTCCTAGACCACATATCCTAGTTCAGTGTACTTATCTTCTCAAGCAAACAAAGTGATATTGTAACGACTAACGACGACATTAAAGCCATTCTCATTGGTCACTTCACTGTTTTTATTGGTATGTATGTGAGAATAGTTATACCCAAAATAAATCATACCAGCTTCTTATATTTCTTTGCTATAAACAATTTGATTTAGTAAATATAACACGTAACAATTAACAGTAATACTAACCGCAGACAAGCAGAACGGATATAACAATTATTCTATTCCTATCCATTCCAAGGACGTCCCGAGATGCTTAACAAGAAGTTTAACAAACACTTATTGTTTATGTACACGTTAAATATACGATGAATTCGCCAAAGAACATGTCTTACGGCCAACTTTTATCTTGACATAATAAATACTAATTTCATATTATGATCGTATCTGTATTCATTGCCGGCGTGCCGTGGACAGATTGGAATGATTTCATTGTTATTGATAACATTATCATTGCATTATCAATTGCTCCGCGTCATCAAGCGTTCAATAAATGTTTAAATAATTAGTAATTATAAAAACAAAGAAAATAACTATCACTGTACTTGTAGCTTGAGTTATAACACACACACACACTCTTACAATGAATACACAAAGAATTCTTCTGGTCTTTCATCTCTTTTTAATGTATTAGGTCGAGAGAAGTCACTGCTTCCTGTAACACAGGTCCCCACCTACCACAACAGACACAGACATAGCGACCAATGTATTGTGAAATAAAGACTATTTTTATTTATTTTAATTACATGTATATGACTGTATAATAAATGTTTTAAAGAACCCTACAGTTCGACTTCTAAAGGTTCTCTGTGTTAGGGCTTCGTCATTTCAACATTCGTACATCGAGTTATAAATTCGACTAGCATTGTTTATATGAATTGTCAAAGTGCGACGGGATATAGGAAAAAGAAACAACAAAAAGTGTGAGATTAATTTTAAATTTTAATAGAAAATATTTTGTAGCCGGTGCATACTCGCAATGAAATTATTCTCCATTCGCCATCGCCGGGCGATAAGCCGATTTCGTCTAACCTCGTTCAATCAGCGAGCTCGTAGCCCAGCCCAGACTCCGAGCATAGATTTATAACTCGACAGACGCGATGCCATTTTAAAATAAATGCGCTTCAAAATTTAATTCCCCTATTCGTCGTTTCCATCATGCTTCACTTGTTTAAGAAGATTTGCAATGTTTGTTGTATTAGAAATGTATTGTTGAGTTGCATTCTATTGCTGTTTTGCGTTTGTTTTGATGTACCTTACCTTTATAATGTTGGTACAGCCATCTTGCGATATTAATATAAAATCTAAATAGGTAACTGTATTTTATACGTTAAAAAGTTTTATGCAACATGAAGCGTTAACAATCGACTATTTTATTAATGTTCAAGTCAAAAGTTTTCTTGGAAAAAGATTTATAGATCACGTGATTAGGGAAAAACTTTTATTTTATTTAACATTGGTTAAAATTGTGATTGTGTATAAGTCACCTTCAGACGTTCGATTATTTAGCATTTATGCATTATACATTTTCGCATTCAAGATGTTTTTTTTCATTAGTCATACACGTTAAAATTTTATTATTGTTAAAAGTGAATGGGTGTAATAACAGTTGAATTTTAAATTTTTTCAACGTTCCATTTGTGTTAGGTCATGGTTCTATTCTCAGTCAATCAATTAAAATCTATCTATACTAGGATTAAACGTCTGTCTGTTTTATATAGCACGTTTTAAAAATAACAAGTTTTTGGTTACTTAAGCAGCTCTAGATAATACACGATAGCACTCTCGACGGTAAGCATGCACGTCGGTGCTGTATCTGAATAACGTCTGCATAAAGCTGCAAGTAAAGCCGCAGGTACGCGATACTCCGCGCTCTTACGGGAATCGTTTCCATGCTTTTGAATATATTCACATGTTCCTACTTATCCTGAATACGTTTTTTTTGTTTGTTTATAAAAATATTAGTAGATTTTTGTTACTTTACTAATATTTCTTGATACCATTACGGGGACGCTTGAAAAAGCTTTCGTTAGGAATGGTTCACGACAATACAAGAACGGTGGGATGCGAATCCGCGACCGCTAGATCGGTAGTCTGTATGCATACGTACATACTTTAATTAAACAATGAAATTGTTTTTAATGGTTTTACTATTAAAGCTGTCCTAATGTTTCCATTCTATTGATGAAATAATTTTATTTCTTTATATTTATGAAAAGAAAACAAAACTGTTAAAAGATTAATAACTTTTAAATGTTGTTCTGAGTCAAGTTACATTTACGGACTCAATTTCAAAACGAGAAAAAGGAAATTTCTAAGATTAAAATTACTTATTAAGTTTACAGAACAGCTTCCATTAATCTTAGTTTCATAACTTGGGGCCTCTTTGTTTCTTTCTGCACCCCTGTTTAGTATGAAACGGCTTTAATTAAGTTATCATGGGAAATAAACCTCTCGTCTCTCTGAAATATTACGAAATGAAGAACATTTGATACTTTTAAGGCTTAAAATAATTAATCATTTCTAATATTATTTATTTAAGCTAACACAATGAAATACAAGCGAAACAATGTCAACGAATTCCATGACAACTACCACTATCAAACATTAAAACTGACCATTAAATCTATTAACACCGTGATTCAATATAACATAGACTCGCCAAAGCGCCATCTATCAGGGCAGAACAAAAATGACGGTAATTAAATCCTTCAGTATATTCACCAATGACTATTAATTATTTTGCTTAAATGTCAAATAGAATAAAACAATTGCTAAAAGGTTAAATTTATTTTACAAAAACCCAATGAAATAAGTAACATATACATACGTCAAAGAGAAGTATGAGAAAGTTTTTTTGTATCAATATACAATTAGAGTAACTTAAAATTTAGGTACTGTACTTTATTTATAATATCTAATTATGTACAAAAATACAAAAAAAATATAAATAGAAATATTTACAAAGTATTAACTAATAGGGCAGTACATTGCTGTGGAGAAATTTCATCTATGAAGTAGTGCATACAATTTTAAGGCACTTGTAAACTTGTTATAAAATATAACTTGAAAAGTTTACTATTACGTTCCATCAAAGGTATTGCCAGCTACACAGTCTCAGTTCACTCAAACATTGTTCATATCTTTAGGTACACGTTTGCAAATCACAACACGTTATATGTGTCCTTACTAAAAATTTATCACAACCACTTTTCACACCGAAATATTGTCAGATCCACAACTTTTATTGTGAAAATTATTGAAATTATTTTAGCCAACGTATGGGAACGGTGCGAACGGTGCCGGGAAATATCCAGGGAATCCGGCACTCGGCTGTACTGGTATCGAAGATGTTACGTAGGACGTCAGCATTGTTGGTACAACTTTAGTTGTGAACAACGTCGTGTAAACTGTCTTAGCTCCGAAAGTTAATTTCAATATTTGACTATCAGTTGCTACAACTTCTGTGTTCACAACAACTGGTGTCGATGTAAGTGAAAATTGTTGTTGCGGGTAAAGTGGATTAATAGGTTGTATTGGCAGGGCAGGAAGACTGCTGGTTCCGATTTCGTACTCTGTTTTAGTAACGGTGGCTACTGGCCTTGAAATAGTACTTAAGATCGTGCTCTTGCCGTTAAAAAGTGGAATCACATGAGATTCGTATACTGTTTCGTATTTCAAAACAGGCTTCGATGTGGTAACTACATTGGGTATTTGAGCTGCTGCAGCTGGGTTGAGTAACCTTAATAGTGCAAGTTGCTGAGCTTGTTCTGGCGTCAACGCTACCGCAGGGTTTGGTGATTCCGTAACTTGGTTACTTTTAGTTTGTCCATGTGCTTTCTTTAGACGCAAATGATTATCTCTATATTTATCAACGTCTGCTATATCAAAATCTGACCCTATATTTGCAAGGTCTAATTCAGCAGGCAACACTCGTCGGTTAACTCCATCTTCATCTTCGTTACTGTCACCAAAATCAAGCTCTAAATGTAATTCTGATCCAGCTTCGTCAAGGCGACTGTTAAATTCCTTTAATGTTTTACTTGGAATGAATTGGAAAAAGTCCATAGGTGGCAGGGTTTTTGTTGCAGTCACAAGCCTTGTTACTTGATATGTTTGTACGAATGTCAAGCTGCTTGTTAGATTTGCATCGTTGACCACAGGAAGTATATGAGTTTTCAACATATTTTGTGTAGTACTAAATGTTTCAGTAACCGTTTCAAGTGGTGGTGTTTCCATATCAGAAGACAACGTTATTGCTGGCAAGGTGGCTATACTTGAATCCAAAAGGTAATGATCTTTACCATAAGGTGAAGCTGTTGCTAGAATATTTTCTGTCAACGGCTCATTGGGAGAATGTTGGCCATTAAAAGATATAGTTGGGTCAATGCGTTTTTCTATCGTCGTTGTAACTGTGATAACACGAGTATTTTTAACACGTCCAACCTAAAATAAAAATAAATTAGTAAAAAAACTATTCACGATTGTCCCTATGATATTATACTGTATAATTTTACCTGGAAAGTGTACGGCGATTTAAGGGTTGCTATTTCGTAGTAAACGTCTCGGAAATCAGCAGGTGTGGAGATTTCCACTTTAATAGTTTCAACGGGAGGAGGTTTTTCTAAAGAATTATCTTCCGTATCGTTTTCTAGAAGAGCTCCAGGACCGCTCTGTGAACTCGACAGGTCTAGATCATTATCAGATCTTGCTTGAGGAGATATATCATTGGATTGGATGTCGTCTAAGAGAGGGTTAGTATTGGGTGTAGTAGGTTGTTCATCATCGCCATTTTTTCTTATAGTCACTTTAGGTTTCGGGCTAGTCTTATACTGCCAGCGCCCAGTGCCCGGTGAACGATTTAATTTAAATTTGTATATACTAGTCGAGGTAGATGCTCCTTGGTCGACTGCTGTTGGTTGAATTCGAGGCTTGAAGCCACGCTTTGAACTATCGTTATTGCTTGCTGGTGTCACAGTAGTCTTGTGACCAGAGTTCCGATTGCTTTTTCTTCTGTTCGAAAAAGACGGCGCTGGAGTTTCACTGTAAACAGAGACAGTTGCCAGTTGAGGAGTATTCGCAGGTCGACCAAATCGTGTACTGAAAATATAAACGTTACTTAGAGATCTTAGGAAAGATAATCTAATATTTATTTATTCTACACGAAAATATTATAAAATCAGACATGGAATATAATTTATCTTAATTTTAACATATTTATAACGTTTGTAAGAGTACCTTTGGCTTCGTTGGGATTGCGAAGAATTACGATTTTTAAATTTCTTGTTTTGACTTGGAGCTTCACGATTATCATTGTCATTATTCTGTGATCTTTGACGGTTTTTGAAAGAGCTACCGTTATTTGTTTGTCTTCGTGGTGTTTTGCTGTTGCTGGTTTCTTCATTACTTATAGATGGTGTAGGTTCCAAATGATGTCGCTGATTTTTTCCTATTCCTGGTGCCACGGTTTTAAGTATTCTGTGCGTAGGACTCGGTGCTATTTTAGCTCTATGTCCAGGTGATATTATTTTGGAATTACTATTCAATACCTGAGCATATTTGCCAGATATGTACGTACCGATTACACTGGTTTCGTGTATAGTTGTTGCACCGTCTTTGACAATAGTACCTCCCAGGGTAGTAACGAGTCCAAGAGGATGCTCGTCATCATCGGGAGGTGGAGTAGGGGGATGCACTCTATTTTTTATATTTTTAGGTTTATGGCCTATAGATTTGGAAGGACGTAAATTTATAACTTTATATGTCTCTTCAACAAATTCTGATGGTTGGCGTGAAAGAAAATCATATTCGGGTTCACCTATATTGTTATTAGTAACAAGAATCGCTGGTTCTTCGTCTGATTGGCTAGACTTAATTTCTACTATACTGTTAACTTTTACTGAAGGCTGGGGGCTTTGTTTGACTTCAACTTTGCTGCTAACGATATTTGTCACACTTTTAATTGATTGGTTTTTTGCTTTCTTGTTTGGTTGAGTTGGTTGTTTGTTTGGTTTTGAGGGCTGTTTAGGAGAACTGCTTTCTATAATTTTTGAAGGACCTGCTACCACTTCAACTTTTGTAATAATTTGTTTCTGTTCTTTAATAACTGATTTTGGAAGGTTAATTTCATTTTTTGGTGGAGACGATATAACCGATATGGCACTGGATGCAATTACAGGTATCGAGGCTTTGTTAGTTTTATCTTTATCTGATGTTTTGCTAGGTTTTATGGCTTCTGGTTTAACATCTGTTATAGAAGGCGGCGGAGGTTTAGTTTCAATAATGTTTTCCTGCACCGGTTTTTCCGTTTTTGGCGGTTCTGAAAAATATATTCACTTGTTAGTTTTAAGAGTACACGATTGGCACGTATCAATTCTTTTTACGATTTTTAAGTTAAATGTCGAAAACTATATATTAAAATATGTAAAAAAAACGACCTGGTGGTGGTGCGGAATGCGGGGAAAAGATCATTACAGTATTGCCTATTGTTGTAGTGAAGTCAAGAAAACCGTAGACCGTCTGCGTAATTAAGTTACCGCTGGGCGCCTGACTGGGCGCGATATTCTCTAATCCATTATAAAATGGACCTTCTGCGTGTATTATATTATCTGGAAAAAATCGTTTATATTAAAAATTTACTTTACTGCAACCTTTGTATTGTCTTATCCCCTTTTTATCGACTTTTGCGTTATTTCTATAACATTGATTGGTAAATGGCGTGTAATGCTATCTTCACATGATACAAAAAGGGTGTCAAACAACATCATTGCCAAAAGTGCTCGTAACCATTTGTATCGAATAACCAATGATGCGTGACACCATTATATGTATAGTTATAAGGCTGTTTTATACGATAAGAGGGCAAACGAGCAACGGAAGATAACCGTAAATGATCTCTAATGTATATACACAACATCTGAAAAAGTTTACATGTTTTTTACACGTTTCAACTTTAGAAACAAAACATATTTAAACTATTAAAACTTTCGTGAGACATTTCACTATATAACTTATAAAACGGCTTAACTCACGTGCAACTCGGT
>JAODUI010000028.1:6211698-6228350 GCA_027563995.1 Papilio gigon
TTACTTTATTTTGCTGCATACTGGATAGTAGTAAAGCTTAGCAAAAAGTTAAACCAGTGACTCGTGGTTCTAAAACTATGATGTTAACATGAAGACCCCGGACGGGACCGAAACTAGTCGGTACCTACACGTGAATTAAGCCGTCTTTATTAGTAGTTTAGTGAAATATCTCACGAAAGTTTTAATTATCTTCTGTTTATTCTATTTTTATGGCTGCTATTATTGTAGAAGACGAACCAGACAGTATTCCTATAACTATAAAAGGATTAGAATGTTGTAACAAATTGCATGTTTGTATCGGGAGTTCGCAGAGGAATGAAAATGTAGACGTTATCGTTATTGTTAGAGCAAAGCCTCGTATTTATTACGGGGCCGAGAAGATAATGCATAGCTCGGTATCCCGGATAGAATCGATTAGGTGACGTACGAATCGAATTTTTATTCGAGTTAGAACGTGAAATTTATTCAAATGATATTTTGCGGTAGATTGTTCGTTAGATCCTTAATGCCTCGCTATGGTTTCCGGATAAATTTGACAGGACTGTTTGTAATAACTTTATTTACATGTACTAAAATAAAGGTAAGAGCCAAATTAGTTACTCTATAAATTATTTATGAACTTAAAAATTTGATATGTTCGAATATAAATGAATTTTAGTAGCTAAATCTTGTGCTATTTATTTTACTGTACTAAAATAATAATATTTTCATACTGCGATGTGATTATATTTACGTTTGTATCTTGTGAAGAAAACAATACTCGTAATGATTTTCATGTAGATAGGAGTCGATCGATGCACACACAAAGGACAGTACAATATTGTTTGTCATAAAGTTTATTACGATGTCAGGTAGAGTGGGATGCGCAAAGCTGATAGATGCAATAGCCATACGTATTGTAAAACAGACTCTTCTAATTATACAGGTTATTCTGAAGGAGACAACCCAGAAGTACACATATTTGTTTCAATGATTTCTTTAACACGCATAGCAAAAGTAGCTGTCAAATATAGAAGATATAATTATTGGAGATGTTTATGATTCATATCTATTATTTGTGAACATTTGTCTAGAAGGTTTTAAGTCAGTTTTAATGATAATTGTCTATAGTAATGTATGTATATATATCAAGTTAGGTAACGTAAAACAGTCGGGAGTAAACATATTTTGCAGCTGTAGTAGGAGAAGTATTTCTCCCGGCTGTCTGCGCGGTGCAATCTTTTATCAAAATGTGTGTTTCAAAGAACAGAGCGCGGTGCACGTCCGCGAACGTGAAATACGTATAACAAGCAATTCATCTGATGTCTCACCGTCCACACTTATTTAGCTGGTGTATCGTAAAATATGAAAAATATGGGAACCGTGTTTCAAATAAATTCCACTCATATTTTCTCGACTGTTGATGGATTATAAGGAAACCGCTTGTTCATTTATTGTCTCCAATACATCGTACGTAATTGTATTTAAGTTCAACTATTAAAGAGATAATTAACAATTCTTGTCATGTTAACCGAAAGTACCCAACACGACCTTTATTTACGATATCCTTTTTGTGTTAGTCATAAATTTTTCCAGTTCTACTCTAACTCGATAGAGCCATGACGATGAGGTCAAAGCCGCGTGTGCAAATATACTTGGTTTATGTTGTTAACAACACGACAACGCAGTAAACCTGCCGCCTCCATTATCCCATACAAAGATATAGTTGTCGTAAAAATGGCTTACATTTTTGTGACCGCAACTATATGGAAATAAAGTTTATACCTCCTGTATACAAATTCTCCTGTCCTATGGTCGTGCGCTTTTTTAAGTACCCGCATTCACAACTGCGGTACATGCGATGTCTTGAATAAATGCGGTGTCGCGAGAAAGACTTCAAAATAAAGCGCAGCACACAAAAGCTCGAAGCATAAATGTTACTTGACTGCTTGTTTAGTCTTTAATTAACTCCAGCTCCGTTTTACGAACTACGTTATTTATCATTAAATAAGCTACCCTTTTAAAAGTCTTTCTTTTGTTTAGACAAAGTGCACATTAGTCTTTTCTTTCTTTACGCTTTTATTTGGTGTGGGTTGATATCAATTTTTTTTGAAAAAGATCAACCCATCTTCCGTTTTTCTAGTTGTCTAATTGCCTAGGGAGTGGTACTGTTTACACGCGGGTGTTAGTTAAAATGATAGTGGCACATCATAAATGTTAAGTTCCATTTATTACGTGAGCAAATTATGCAATAAAATCTAAATAGTTTTTGTGGAATTTCTGAGAACAAAAACGTAATTAATTTTTGCCACCCGCAAAATCTTCGAGTCTCCAACGAAGAATAGCATTCTTTTCCACGTTAGCATTTTTCGTTGAATAATTCATATGCATTTAATTGAATTACATTTAAATTCATTAGTTCTCGCGTTCCATCTTATCGTTGTGGGTTTTACTGCCGTTTTCATTTCTCATTGTGATGTATGTTTATTGGCTGCTTCACAACGCCTAATGATTTTCTTTCTTTTTTTTAATGCATTTTATAAATCAGTAAGAATTAATTAATGCTATTGAAATAACGTTAGGCGTTAGTAAATTCGAATGGACATTATTGTTTTCGACTTTAAATAGGATATTCTTTCCACTTATCTGTTTCAACAGAATTTTGAATTTCAGATTGGAGGGAAGGCGCCGGCGTCGCCCGTTAATGGAGGAATAATATCTACTGTAATGGAATCCCTAATGTATTTCTATGTTCACATTGTTATGACATCTTAAGTGCTTTGAGACGTTTATAACTAATTTATTTGCGGATATTCTGCAACCGTAAATTATGTTTTATCTTTTTTTTTAACGTGATTCATCACAAATCGTTGCGAAAGAAATCAAATAAGACAATCGTATAAAGAGATACAGGGCAGAAGGAAAGGGGAAGATATTAAAAACATTGAATACGTTTCTAAACGTAACTAGTGCCAAGGGAGACATTAACTTCGTTCTTTAGATTTCTATCCTGGGGCGATATAAATGTCTGAGAAATGCAAAATTTACACGAGTTTGTGAGCGCGACGGCTTTCTTTTACAATAGTTATAGGGTACAATTTCGAATCCGGGTCTTGGCAGTTACTTTGTCTCGTGTCTGAATGTTGAATGCCATCGCTTCGGTCGGCAGTCGGCGCGAGGCGACGGGAAAAAATGTATTTGTTTGCGCTCAACTAAAAATCATAAATCACACTGCACGCTCCTTTTATCAGTTTAATGTTTTTTTTTTTACTTGTTGAAGTTTTAGATACATTGAAAATTTCTGTTTTTTGACAAGGATGTTGAAAATATGATGAAAAGTTTTGACTGTTTATAAAAAAGTTAGACGATCGTGAAATATTGACGAGGCTTGACATGTCACGTCGCGTTAGACGACGTATCGTATACTCTTCATTAGCATAGTGCGTCTCGAGACTGCAATTGGATACGCTGAGGCACATTACCTCGAAGATTCCATGTCTAGTAGTAGCGATTACACTATACTGATAGAACACTTGCTTAGCACAAGAACTCATTGTTAACAATGATTTATTTATTGCGGTAAACAAGTGAATTACAATTTTTGAAGAAAAAAAATACGTTAAATTTGTTATATATAATTCTTTTTTTTTGTACAATATTAGTAGATTTGTTATAATTTATTTTTCTTGTGACCATACCTGGTAAGCTTGAAATAACTTGTGTTAGGATATGTTCCACGCCATGAATGGAGGGATTCGAACCCACGATCGCTGCATTGGTTGTGTTAACCATTAGACTATTGGCGCTTCGATTCGATGGCGACGTTTGGATGTCGTCAAAAACCTCATAATAAACAAAAGTATTCTAGAAGTTGTATTGTCTATATAAATATTTAATACTTTATAGAAACAAGTGAATCGGACACAATCAAGGTAAGTGATGCACTTTTGCCCGGTTATCGTGCCTGTATCGGCATATCCGATGGCGGTCACGTCGGCCTTTCATTTGCGGATCGGCGTTCGAGTCTCGTGCGAGTCCGCCCGTTAGCCAGTTACCCTCTGTTTGCGGTCTCAATGGCCCCCATTCAAATAACCTATCCCCGCTAAGTGGACCTCATTTGCTGCTATTGTATCTTTTGTAGCTTTATAAATGTATTCTTTTATACTCGCTCCTATGAAGCAAGTGTTCAGTTATCTTTGTTTGGTTTAACTTTTGTTTAGTTTTCGAAGCTTGTACGTCATCTTTTATCGATATATTATGTGGCGAGAACAATTTTATACTAAGAAATTTTATAGACCTCGATGAACTTATTCATTAATTGAACGCGTAACAAAATCAGAACGATATTTAAAAAACAATTGAATGTTAATCGAACATCAAATATGCAGAGTAATGTAAGAATATGAGAGCTTGAATATGAAATACGAGCAATTACGTGCTCGTAATTGCCATCCGCAATTCATTTAGCGTACAAGGTCCCAACAATAATGGACCTATCACCACACACTTGACACATATAGTGATTGATGGTTTTCGACAGAAAAAACGTTACACATATGCCTGCCGTATTATATATCGCGTCTAACGCCCTCTATAATACATTGAAGTTAAGTGTGATGTTTAGTAGCTATTCATTTTCACTTTTTAATAACTTACGATCTCGTAATCTCGAGGTGCGGCGTTGCATGAAATGCTAGAGCGTGGACTAGCTACAGTTTAAAATACCGTTTGTATGAGCAATAAACAAGGTTATTTAAACATTAAAAGTGAAATTACGTATCTATTCTACGTTATTCGGAATGTTCATTACAATTTAAAAGAAACGTCTACAAATATTTAGATTATTCTTAATATGTACGACCTTTTGTGTACTTTTGACTTGTTAGCTTTAAGCTTTTACAAGCTTTACCTCGTAAAGGAAGCTAAACAAAGTACATTTGTTAAAGAAACGGTCTGCTACATAAGTTGTATTTTCAATTTAAACCGTTTTAAACGACGTGACACAAGTATGCACACTTTTGCTATCTCTGTGTTGTTTAAAGAGGATGATAGATGGAAATAGTGTCGAGATTCGCCGTTACAAAAGAAATGTAAACTCGTTAAGAAGATTCGGTCAGTATTATAATCAAATGGAAAAGTAAATAAAGAGTGTCGCCACGTGCCGGGCGTACGAAAAACTCGGGACGATTCTAATTTCACGTCGTGACGAAGAGGGCTCCTCATTTTCCTGACGGTTGCGGATATTTTCAATTTTCCCTACGGCGCCTCCTTTTTATTAGTTGTTTGTTTTGTCTTGAATACTAATAGATGTGAATTAACATTCACGCAACAGTCTTCACAACTTCGGACTTCCAACGTTGTGTAAAGAATACTGTCTAATAACTTCCTTTGTTTTACATAAATATTATATTTCAAGTTTCTCTCTGAGGGAAAGCTAGAAATAAATATATTTATGAACTCGCTTACATTGTTTTCTGCAACAGAGTATAGATGTATTTAACACTGTAGCATATTATATGTTTAGGAATTAGAATCTCACTTATTTTTGTAAACGACTAAATAGCAGATAGACAAATAATGCTTTTGACTTTAGTTCTAAATTAATTGCAGAATACACGTCTGCGACACTGACGCGTCCCGCGTTATACGGATTTGTCAACCTGCCTTCACTACGGCTACCTATCAATGTTGCCAATATAAAACTATGTGCAACACTCATTATTGCCAGCGCGATAATTTTATTTTCTAATTAAAAATGAATTTGCTAAATATATATTTATTTTATGTCATTTAGAAGATGATAACTCTATTCCATGGTATAAAATTATTTGTTTTAAAATTTTGTACACAAAACAAACAGATAGAAGAGCAGTACAGTTCACCTTATCTGTTTTATAGTATCTGTTAATAATGTAAGGCTGTAATTTCATTAGTAAAATATGTAACAAATACCTGGGAATTAATGTTCAACGGAAGAATGAATAATGTCTCCATACGGTGCCTCGGACCTATTTATTCCTAATTATGAAATTCCTTCCGTAACGAGAAGCAACATCGAACATTTCTAAATACAAATTCGGTAATTAAAATCGGCAGAACACACACAGAGACAGGCTCACGGCGCGGCTAGAGCAGCGGTTGAATACTCGCACGGGAATATAAAGCCGACTTGAATAGAACACTGTTGTTGGCATAATTAAAGCTGAGCTTAATCTGCTGTCACCAGTGCGCGCGCCGAAGCCCGCTAGGACGAACTTAATTACGTTTTTAATTAATTGTAGAGTCCGGTAATTACGATGCGCCTGTGTTTGATCGCGACTTTGATGTTGTGTTTTAATTTTAATATTATAAATTAACGCTGCGCGGAATCAGAACTATTCCTATGTGTAATTTAAGCTTCGTGACACCATGTTAAACGTCCTCCTGCTGGCAGCATTTTGAAGTACTCGATTTAAATGTAACCTGCACAGTCATAGCTATGAGTGTCAACGATGTTCTAATAGATGGCGTTAGGTATTGTATAAAATTGTTTTCACAGGATTCCATTTATTTCCTTACATTAATTGTACTAATTAAATAGAAAGCGTAAAGACTACAGTATGAGTAAAAAAAATTGAAAACAGTAGAATAAGTTAATTACAATCAAACAAGTACACCTTTTTAATGACTTATTTGTTCTACTCAAGAAAGACCAATACGCAGACTAAAATCTTACGTAATTTTGTTTACTTTTATGAATTTAATTTAACAATTAACTTTATTTTCTTATATGTTGTATAATTGGCATATCGAATTAGGAATAGCGCGTCATACGACCGTGACTCCAATAATCGAAACTTCGATTAGGCGTAGAACTTTTGGGTTTGTCGAGTCGAGTATGTTCGGCACAATGGATCTGAGCTGAGATCGGCCGTGGTACGTTTCTTAGCTAACCTTTGGCTCAATATTTTGATTGAATTGACGCGATATAACAAGGTCGGGTCATTGTGGAGCTATTGTGATCGAGGCACAAGGCTCATTTGACGATCGTATTCAGCCAGGCAATTATACAAGGCATTTGCGACTATTTGAAATCGATCCACGAAACTTTTTTAATTAACAAGCTCAATTGTTGCGGTCCAGTTATTAATCTTATTCATCATTAGCATTAGCGCAAGGAATAAAATAAAAGATGAGTAATTTAGGGGAAGTTTGAAAGAAACACTAGTGATAGAAAAATTGAGAAGCAAAAGGTTAGCGTGGTAGGGACATGTTATGCCAAGAGATGATGATCGCTTAAACAAAAAGGTGATGGTTATTAAGGCAGATTAAGACCGAAGAAGGTGCAGATGGATTGCGCAAAAGATGATATGCGTAGGAAGTTTGTGAGTTCAGATATGACGGCTGACAGAGATGAATGGAAGCGTAGTACATAGTGTGCCGATCCTTCGTAAGGAAAAGGGCAGGTTGATGATATGATGATGAAGTTTAATGTCAGCGCATTCTTTGACTTTCAACAGACTCTAGCGACGATTCCTTTATATAATTCCTTGAGTTTTAATTATGTACTGGTCATTACTGAACTATGTATTACCTACTTCCCTACCTAAACACTACTTAGGTATTTGCTGGAACCTAAATGTTGCATATGGAAGGTTATATCTACATTTCCTAACAATGTTATCATTCATACTCATATTCAATAAATATTCATACTTAAGTTATATGTAAAAACGTCTTAAGTTAACGCGGCCGCCGAGTGGCGCTGCAAACGTTAATATTCCAACCCTAAAGAATTCAGATAAGAGTTGTTATGTACCGGGGAGGTGAACGTGGTCCCCGCGGGGACTCGGTTAGGGAGCTTATCAGTGCCCGAATAACATTTTCAGGAATGCTAAATAAATTATTTATGAAGTGCTTCATTTTAAGGTGTTTGTTGGGTCCAAGAGAACTGAATTAATTAGTTATTTTGGTATATATTTATGTTTAAAATAACGTTTTGTTTTTATACTGATAATCCTGGTTTAAGATATATGTACATTTTTTAACATACACTGCGGATAATTGCGTCTAGTTAAATAAAGTATGGATGACTAAATGCTTCTTGTCATGTAAGTCCAAAACTGCTCAACGGATGTAGTAGACAGTCTGGAAGAACAAATAGGCTACTGATTAATTCAGCGTAGAGTTGTGTAATAGCTATTTGAAATAAACAGTTGTCATGTAAATTGTGATAAAAGGTATTAGAAAAATCTAATAAGAAATTTGTTTGACGTAAATATTCTAGACTAACTTGCCCTTTGCTACGATGCTATTGTTTGTTGAGAAATATATATGGGTGGGAGTCACGAGTCATGTTTGAGTTGCAAAGGCCACCCGCCTTCAATTACTGTAAACGAACTGCGATAATAGCCTCACGCCTTGAAATTACACTTGTCAAAACTCACCTCAGCTGTTGACGTTTGATCTTCGCCACTTCACGACTTGGGTGACGACATTTCCTTCTACTTTTAGTTGTAAGATTTTGTGTTATAAAACTTAGCCTTTTACCTTTGTTAGATTTAAACTTAGTCTAAGTATCGGTAGCTTTTAAAATCTCAATTGAAGACGGTCTGATACATATGTGAAATATTGTTGCATTAGTTTATCGTATGTCATTTGTTTTTGGCTGCTCTCTTTTGTTAGATGAAAATTGAAAAAACTGTGATGAAAAAATCACTACGTCAATCCTCAACCCACGTAATACATCCAGACATTCGCATAATTTTGTTATTGGGAAAGACTTATTTCTTATATCCAGCAGTGAGCAGACGAGAGCTGATGATAATAAGGAATGAAATATAAATTTCATACTAATTTCAGTGTAATGATGAATGAAATAAAAATGTATTAAACTGTTTTGTTGTTGTAAAATATTTTCGTAAGCGAATTTTTAATAATTCCGCCTATGTAAATGAGGCACTTTAACTGTGATATTCGGTTATTTTGTTATTATACTACTATTATTATATTAGTTACGCTTAAAATTGTCTTCCTCGAACATATATAGAATTTCGCAGTTACGTTACTATATGGTAATAACCTTGATGTTTTTATTACATTAGACAAGGTCTATCTATTGTTTGCTAAGAGTAGCGGGGGCGTCTACGCTTATCGACATTTACTTAAAGAGATTCATCATTTAAAGGACACTAATTGGTATTTTTAATAATAAATTAGCACACTTTTAAATGTGGGCGTTGCTTTATGAAAATAATTAATGTTAGTTTAAAAATAAAAACTACGCGATGGGAAACGTTAAAAGTTAGTAGGCATTTATATATTCAATATGTATATAATACTAACAACCAACCTCTGATTAGTTCATTTCCATAAACATTATCTAGTCTAGATTACTCACTACGTAATCTTTTTATCAATGTAAGATTCCATTTTCAATTTTTTTTCTTCGTTTAAGGAACAAACGTATTTTTAATGGTCGAGTAGTAAAAAGCAAGAGAACGACTTGAATATTAAATATATCTGTAAACCAGTGAAATAAATCTCAAAGTGTTTGATTAAATATTTATAATACCACTGTAAAATTCAATCTCCTCAGCGCCAATAAAAGAAAATTAAGTTATCCTTACACCGTTCGTTTTACTTTGCCAAGAATTTTATAACTAACAATTCCCAGAATGAAAGAATTTGCGAATTAATATTTACATTATGGAAGGCTATCAAAGAGAGGATTAAACAAGATCCTGCTCGAGGGACCATGTTGCTACTATAAGCAGTTGGCGTTAATAATTGTATTTTGCTCTTATTTTATGCGGAAAGCAATATTTGTTCGGGCGTAATAGAAGTGGAACCTCAGTGCATCCCACTTGACGGTCTTCTTATCTTATTTGCGTGGCGCGACTTGCGAGCTTTGCATCGTTACTATTGTATTATAATGAGATAAAACCTTAGAGTACTTTGTATAGCGTCGAGCAGTTCTAAAACTTAAAATTATCAATACTAAGTAAACTTAAGTAAAAGTCTTTTTTTAATAAAAGAAGGGGCGAAGGAGCAAAGGTGATCATCCACGCATGGACATTTGCAATAAGAGAGGAACCTCAGATGGTCAGTCTTTAGTTAGTTTAATAATGAAACTTGAAGTATTGAAACTGAAAATAAATCATAAACAATAGAATGTACATTCGAGGACAAAGGTAACGGGCTAATCGAGTTTATAGCGTATTCATACTTCATAATTATGTCTGTTGTTTTGACAAGCTTTGAATTATTATGATGAAAGTGTTTATGGTACGTTATCAATGAAGTATATTGATCTTAGCATACAGGTTAGCAATTTATGTTATTTTAAAATTAATTAAAATAACTTACGATGATTGTCATAAAATTGTATTTGTCATTTAAATGTATTTCTGAGTGCCATTAAAGATTTTTATTTCGCAAATTTAAACTATTTTTTTAACTTTTTTTTTTATCAAAGTTAAATTAGTCTAACCCCAATTAAGATTTTCAGTTATTTGAATTGTGTAGAAAGATCTTAGTTTTATTTCTCCAGACAAGTCTATAAAAAGGACAGATACCCGTTGGGCGGGTTGACCTGTAATTTCTAGTGGCGGTCGAGCAAAAAATTCTGTGTCATTAAACGCGGTTTTAACAAATAAATGCTTAGTACATATTAAATTTTTTATTCGTCATTCCAAATATCTTTCTCTGGTTTTGACATATGACAAAGGACGCTAAAGGATACGTTCGATTAGAATCAATTAGAACTGTCCCGCACATGCTGCGATAATTCCTGTGTTTTTATCAATGTTCATTACAAATATGTAAATTTTATTAGCAAAAGTTTTATTATTTCATTACACAAAGTAATATAAAGTGACCGAAAGATTTTCTCTGCAAGAAAAACAGTTTTTACAGCCTTGTTTACCACGCGGTCTATCGTAAAATATCGTCTTTTACATCGTAATCAAAAGGGAAGTTTTGAGATTATATATCGGATTAATTAGTCCCTACAGTTTGATTGGGCAGGTATGTTCTGCTAAGTGATCAGTAATCAAAGCAGCTCCAAGGACGCCTCTGAATTACATATCTATTAATCAATTAATTAATACGATACGTACGAATGTGAGACTATCTTGTCGTACGGGAACTCCGCAATCTAATTCATTAATGTGTCTTAGAATGAGATGTAATAAAACTAATGAATAACAGAACAATTAAGTTATAAAAACAATCGTGAGACATTTCACTATACTAGTTATAAAACAGCTTAATTTAGCAAATCGGAGTAGGGACCGACTAGTTTCGAGTTCATCGGGGGCTCTTCTTCAGGATTTGCTCACAGTAAGCGACGGGCCGCGAACGTCCTATACTACCAATCCCACTCACCCTGAAGAAAAGCCCTCGATGGGCTCGAAAATAGTCGGTACCGATATCAATTTGCAGATGAGTTAAGGGTCTCTTTTATAAGTAGTATAGAATAACATTTCAGTTCTATATCTATATGTACAATAACTAAAATTGAAGTCAGTATGTCCTATAAGATAATAGGGAATATGGTTTGTTTGCGTTGCGTATAACAAAACCCAATTATTAGACTTCTTTTCTGTTCAGGTGTTCTATGTGTTCTAGTTCGCTCTGTTCCAGATAATATCCAAATAATCCAAAACGATGAGTTTGATTTGGATAGGAGTTTTAATGGAAGGTTATCCATGTATGCGGGAGTAACTGAGGCTATTTCTTTGCTTTTTTTTTAATTCAATGCTTACTAAGTAGAGAGTATACTAGTATTGCTTATCTTTACCGTTAGTTACAAGTTATACAACTTACAACGATAATGTAGTGAGAGATTGTTGAAATATTATCTTCAGTAATATTGTTAATCTATTGTCAACATTACTCCACGTAAGTGCTATAAATAGACTATTTAATTGCACATTCCTTGATTATGTTCCCTTGTCTTGTAAGTAGATAATATTTTAATAATATTCATTATAAATGATACAGGAAATGATAAAAACGAATGCATCTCGAGTCTATGTAACCGAGTGTCATCATAGTCGCCACGTTACGTGACCGCGGGGAAGAATTTTCTCCGGTCGGTCCGCAGCCACTGGACTTTCTCACACCTGAGAATGCTTCCGACAGCATTCAATTATTATGACTTATATTTCTTCCTAGTACGTGTCATTGCTGCGGTTAATATTAAGGATTATACAATGAATTCATAATATTTTACAACTATGTTTAGTTATTCAAGTATATAGGTATAAATTTTAATGTAACAAACTAGATAGAAGAGAAAAATCAGAGGAAACTTGACGTTGGCATGAGATGGAAAAATATTTATGACAAGACGAAAAATTAACCGTTACAATCGTTTTAGTTAGTTGGTCAAGATTACGGGAGTGTATTGCATGCGGGCGGTCCAGGACTGGTCTCCGTGGTTATCGATGAGTGAGGCCTAATCAGGAGTGGATGACCTTTGACTGATATGATGTTTCAATCAAATTTTAACTGTTTGTTAAATTAACTAATATTATAAATTAAAAATTACGTTCGTAATTCCGAATTAAAAAAAGTTAAAACATCTAAAAATAAAAGTAAATTTGTTAAAAATGTATTTGAAATTGTGTACAAAAGCCCTTCTTGTATAATAAATATGAATACCTAGTGATGTTAATAAACATATTCGAAGCTGTAATGTATTTACCTAACGTGATAATCCTTTCATGAATTATTAATTCGTGTATAGACGTAGTTAACCGAATGCCCTTGTAATTATGTAGGAGACGTCGAAGAGGCATTATCCGACGACATTCTAAGATAGGTCTCCGTGCTGCTATTTGATATTGCCAGAGAAAACATGCAAATTAAAGGATCCTGTATAATGTCTGTTAAGGCGCATTTGATAACATTTTTGGCCAAACAACATATATTTCTTAATTATATAATTCGAGTACATGGGTACAACGAGACGAATGTATTTATTTCATATGAATTAGGAAGTGAAGTACGGTAGAAAGAACGGTAAAGTTAGAACATGCTGTTAAGATTTTGCTTTATAAGTGAACGTATATGTAAATTAAACTATTTAATCTTTCGAAAGATTTTTATAAATTATATGTAAAAGGGCTAAAACTCACGTATCAGTAAAACTCAGTGACCTATGTGAGACCGCCAAATTATACCAATCTCACTCACACTGTAGGAGAGCCCCCGATGCGTTCAATGTCGGTGCTGACTCCGTTGAATATCTGAGTGTTGCCGTTTCATTTTTAGATTTACATCATCATCATCAACAGCCCTTGTCTGCCCACTGTTGGATATAGGCCTTTCCCAATGCCTTCCACAGTGTGCGGTCCTCCGCTTTCCGCATCCAACGACTTCCTGCCGTCCGCACTAAGTCGTCAGTCCACCTGGAGGGAGGATGACCCACACTCCTGGTCCCCAACCGTGGCCTCCACTCCAGCAATTTCCAGCAAGATTTATATATGTACATATAATTCAAATTAAGTCGAACTTTATACTAAGTAAACGTATTATTTGAATTTTCATAAGAATGTATGAGTTGACATGTTTTTGTATAAAGCCGACAGTGAAAACGAACGGTGTATGATCCAATAATTGAATGACATCGTGTCTATTATAATAGTGACGTGACAGTAATACGAGCTTGTATTCAGCGGCACGCGTGTCGAGCGAATGCCGTGATTATTCGTAGACATGCATGTTCCAAGGGACGCTTTATATAACCGCTGCTTAAATGTATAATGTGAACGAGTGTGAGAGCACTTGCGCGTCGCATTTCACGTTGCCTTAGCGGCTCGCGATGTTTTAATGAGACCTGTCTACGTACTTTTGAGGGGTAATTCAGTGTTAGTGAGTGTAATTTGCAATCCGACGGCTACTGTAGTTGGAAAAAAGATTTAGTGCATTTTTTACTCTAGTATGGATGTAAAGTGACGAATTCATTCTGGATAATAGAAACATATGCGTATTTCCAAAGGACACAAACATGATTTCTGTTCCTAGAATTTATTCATAGTATTTCGCTTCATTTGGAAATTAATTTTGCAAAGACTATACTAATTTTATATAGTTTTAAATACGCGTTAACTTACCAGTGTTGAGTTAGACATGTGCGTATTTAGGAGAAATGAAAACAAATTAATGTTAAAAAAAAGTATCTCGGCTGATACAATACATCCTGCAGGGAGAGTGTCGTATGTTCCCCGGCGTGAAAGCGAAACGGATAATGAAAATTGATAGAATTGCCGTAAGGATAATAAAACGTCGTACCCCGGGGCCATCAATCTTTATTGATTGGGCCCCCGCCGTTGTTCGCGCGAGCTCCTATCGAATCAATAGCTACTCTAGTTAACCTCATTAAAACCTGAATGAGAGTTTTCGTCAAAACGTCACTCGACTTGACTCGATGATTTAGCGACTCAATTCATTGTGAAGTATTGACCTCTTTAAATAACTTCACGGTACTGATGTATTTCCCCACTTCAGTTATGAATCTCTCTAATTAATTTGAATGTTCGGTGCCATAAGTCAATTGAGGTTGATAAATTTCGTATTTATTGAATTGTAAACGAAAATATTACCTTTACTTATTTAAATACAATTTAAATTTATTATGTATTTACTATATTAAATGCTATGATTACATCTTGTAGTAAAACTCATAATTGTACCCTGCAGCTCATAGGTAACGTGTGGCGAGCGCTGTACCTTCATTTGTAAGTGACAGTTTAATGGCTGCTCAAGTCGGGCCTGTGACTGGTGCCATTCACAGGCGATCCGCAACGATTAAGCTTGTCCCATGTACTGAAAGACATCGCTTCTACTCATGCTCTTGTCAGGCACGTATTAGAAATTGACTTTAACAATTTTGCATGATAGTGCAATGTTAAATGTTCAGAAAACTTTTGACTAAGCTATATTGGCATAGATTGAAGTAGGATTTCTTTATAATGAATCAAATAAAGTAGAGATTAAACTTTCAAAACAATACAAATACCATACGTTTAGTATCACGATGTGTTTTTATTTATATCTTATTTGAAGTGCTTAAGAAAGCAAAGACAGTTTGAACATGTATTCATTAAACGCATCGAGGCCAGTCATAATGTGTGGCACAAGTATAGCAGTCTCTGGAGAGTAGAACTATGGACAGCTGACGTATCGTGACACAATAGGAGCATGGTCCAGAATAATGCCAAATGAAGTGCGGCAGTGATGGGGCGGAGGGTCGGGCGATGTGAAATGCGGACCCGATGCGATTGAATCGCGGAATTAGCGCACGCAGCGGCGACGGCGGCGGCGGCGGCGGCGGCGGCGGGCTGCACGCGCCGCGATTTACATTTACACATCCCGGCTTGAATTTGAAATTTGTACTCAAATGCAACCGGCTTAATTAAACATGCAGATTTTAGATGTACACTCAAATAATTAAATTCGGTCCTCACTTATGATCGGATATTGTACAGCCGCCGTGAGAGCTACAGTTTCACATTATGTTGCTATAAGTTATGTCTTGTGTCGTACAACATGATTAATTACTATTAAAGATAAGACTTAAAGGGCTTGTCTTAACTATGGAGTCTTAATGTGAATGTTATGAGGTGACTAGGCCATAGTTAACAATGCTGGCCCAGTGCGGGTCGACTTCACACGTATCGTTGAATTTCTTCGCAGACATGTGCGGTGCATCACGATGTTTTCCTTCGCCGTAAGATAAATATTATGTGTAAAAAAACAATCTAACAATAAATGATTTCGAACTCGAGTTATAAAATAAAGTAGATCATTAAAGTAAGTAATCCAAGTTATTTATATAAGGTATTCTAAGGGCTGCTGACTTAAGATATTTGTGGTGGAACCCCGGCCGCTGAACTTACACGCGTCACATATTAAATTCAAGCTTCGATAAATTTCGTTCAAACCATTTTCAATGACAAACAACATTATGAAGGATTATAAATCGAAGCGTTATTAAAACTAAAATCAGTGAAAACAACTGAATTTTGTAACAAGTTTAACCTTTCGGTTTTTGAGGTTTTAAAGTGACAACAAAACAATTTCTTAATATAAATATTTACGTTTGATCTATTGGTATGGAGAAGTACAGAGATTAAAATAAACCGGTTAAAGAGCGGACATTGGAAGGGATTTTTTTACATTGACTTTTATCAGTCGTGTATGGTGTGAGCACACAAAGCTCCAATTCAGATGTATTAATGTATACTTGTTACCTGTGAGTATTACGTTCATTATTATGATTTGGTTTGTATTGGCCCTTCTACATGTTAACTGTCTTTAGATAGCTGTTTTTATTTATTCATAAACATACAAAATATAATTACAAGAAAAGTGCTTTAAAACATACTGCAGGTTTGTCCAATTTTGGGTGCTATGCTATATATGATGTTAAGGTTTGTTACATTTTTGAGAAGGTACTTAGAGAGGTTTTTTTTGTTATACATTTTAATGCTTCTACTCGCGGCCCGTACTCTTTTTTGCTCTGTACATTTTATATATTCAGTTCGGAGTTCCTGAATTGAATGTATTTATAAGGATGTATATAATTCAGAAATGAATACATCAAAGTAGTATACTACTTATAAAACGGCTTAACTCACGTGCAACTCGGTGTCAGTACCGACTAGTTTCGAGCCCATCGGGGG
>JAODUI010000028.1:6231790-6248062 GCA_027563995.1 Papilio gigon
TAGATTTTTAGATACCACAATGTTGATCATCAGCTCACTATATGTCCCCAGTAAAGGGTTTGGAGACTACACTATTATTAGGCTTGACTAAGTACACAACCACGCTGAACCAGTGCGTGGTTTATTTCTTTGAATTTCTTCGCCGTTATGTGTTGGTTGCGTCACGAAGTTTTCCTTCATCGTAAGAACGTCGGATGATGTACATACGAAATTCGAAAACCGAAAAAATATGCAACAGTGTACGCCTACTTATAAATAACATTAGTAATTTTATATTTTTTGTAAAACGTTATGACTCAACATAAGGTAGCTTTAATATCCCTTTTTTTTTCTATTGCATAAAACATTTCCAAGTAGGCTAAGACCCACGAGATGGCTACGAGCAATACAGTAGAAGGTAACGTGGAAGCAATCTATGTAGTTACCCTGTTCTAACAGATTCCATATGCATTATATTGCGCATATTCAAAACAAATTGTTTTATCGCTACTTCTAAAGTGGATCTTCACATCGCGCACGTAATTCTTCTCAGTCCGCATACAAACAGCCCCTAAGGAGGCGACAATCCTCACCGCAAACAATAAAAATATACATAAAAATAAATTTGATACTTCAAGCCGTCGACCGTGAGGAATATACATTATTCTGTTATTTCCATAGACAACTTGGCCGCTACGATTGAGCTATTGAAATTTTACGATCGTTTGAAAATAGAACATGAATTTTTTTTTAAATACCAACGGCCATTTTCAATTACAGCTTTTTATTTAATTTGACATATAATTAACTTTCTATTCGAAAAGTCAAATAGGTCGATTTTTTAGTAATGTCATTTTGATATCTTTGAAATGGAGTCGAGGTATTTATTAAGCTTTTTTTTTCTCTTAAATTGGAATTCGATACTGGCAATAAACAAATAGTTGTAGATACAATCTATGTTTTCCATTTGATGTATGGCGTACGTATTTAATTAAATGGCAACTCATAGGTCACATTCGTGATTAGTTTATGGAAATAATTTGTTTAAAATATATTCCAACAATTAAAATGTAAGCGATTAATACGTTTTGCAAATGATAGATGTCGTTCGCGACTTAATCTGCTAAAAATTAAAAAAAACTTACAAAGTAAACTATAGCACTTTTCTAGACAGTGTCGAATTTTATCCAGATCAGTTTAGCCGCTTAAGTAATATTTTTTTTATACGTATTCACTAAAATATGAACGTTTCACCATACATTTACCTAGTACGTAAGTCTCTAAAAACCTCGGAATAGTGACAAGAGTGATTCAATGTACTGACGAAATGTTGAAATATATGCTTATCGCGCATAATTATCTTCGAGGCGTACGTGCTTTTTGTGTATAATAGTTGTTTCGCAAATATATTGACGTACAACACATGAGAGCACTTTAAAAACATACGTCCATTCTAATATCGATATAGTGTACACGTTTGATCGACAGATGGCGTCCAATCGAAGTGCTGTAGAGATGGATGCATGTGTGTTGAAACATCGAATAGCAAATTGCATTGTATCGCGAAACAGGTATCGTCGAGATGAAATTGGATTGCTCTCTCTAATTCGATACGTGATTTTACCTGATTATATTCGTGACAAATGATTATAGCAATGGCGATTTGTCTGTTGGTTTTGTAGCCGGACCACCTGTACGAAAACAGCGCCATCTATTGATTCTTAAACACAAGGGGAGAGACGATATGTTTTGTTTAATTATATAGGGTGTAATTAATAAAGAATTAATTAAAAAGATATTTATTTTTGCAAGAATTAATTTGTTTACTGTTTTATGATTTGTAATGTGCAGTCTGTATTAGACATACAAACATAATTACCATACAATGAGACGTACTAATGTCGTTTGTATGAATTTATTTAACGTAATGCCATTTTGCATAATGCTGTTAATATTGTAAGTACATGTTAAGTTTTGTTATTTCATAATTATGCCAAGTGCAAGCTTTACAACTAGCCCAATTTTGAAATCGAACTGCCAAGGTACGATAACATGGTTATTAGGATAAAGAATTTTATTAACATTAAAAATGTAAAAGTTGGGATGGATGAATGGACGATTGTTACTAAAAAAAATCTGGAACGGCTTAATGGATCTCCATAAAATTTTGGTGCAGATGTAGATAACAGTGTAGAAAAACACATTATTATCATCATCATCATCATCATCATAATCATCATCCGCAGCAGCAGCAGCCTTTGTTTAGTCCAGTACTGAACATAAGCCTTCTAAAGTATGCAGTTCTCCGTCTTCCGAATACATAGCGACATCTAGTAAATAAATTAAAATTACAAGAAAAGACGTTTAAAAAAAAAGCTGTATGTTTTAATTTTTTACATGCTATATTAATGGTACTATTAATTTAAATCATTAATTTACATATACATGTCCGCACTATATGGATGTGATGTGATTAATACTAGAATATTGAAGGAAATTAATTCGCTAACGAGTAATGGCTCGACATCACACTAACATATGTCATTGTAAATGATTAGAACAGGTGTTATTCCGAAATTACAGGTTAATTAAATTGAAAACAGTCGCCGTCTGCAGCGGGCATGAATATTCATTAGGATTTGTTTAAAAGCATCCTTAATGTACGCCTCTGAGCTTTGAACGAGTGCATTAACAATGAAATGTGACGTAATTCTTGTGACGTCACGCCCTGTAACAATTAACATAAGTTTATTTGCATTTAAGTGATATCAGCACATATACGTAACTTAAAAATGTAACTGTGTGAACTGACGTCATACATTAGTACGTTCCAGGAAGGGCGTCCCTCCAGGTGTACCGACGATTAAGTGCGGAGGGCAGGAAGTCGTTGGATGCGGAAGGCGGGACCGCATGCTGTGGAATCCATTGGGAAAGGCCTATGTCCAACAGTAGGCAGACAAGGGCTGATGATGATGGTGATCATTCCAGCATAAAATCAAAAAACCATCATGTGTTGCGTGGGTTTCGGTGTGGGTCTACTTCAATCTGTTTGCAAGCCGGTAATGGATTTGATCGCTTTAACTAATTATTTAATTAAAGTTAATTAAAAAAAAAGAAAAACGAAGTTTTTTTTATCTATCTTTAAGGTTAAAAGAAACGACCAACTTTAAGACAGCCCTATTGAAAATATATGAAAAGATTTGCTAATAAAATACACAATACTAAATGTACATTTATTTAATAAATGCCAGTAGATAATGAAGTAATTAACTAAGTAACTAGAGCATTGTAACAATATTCAAATTAAATAAACTAGTATGTAATACGTTTATGTTGCAAGAAAGATAATATCGATGAAGGTCATTTAATTCTAAATTTGTTTAGGATATAAGCATAATATGAATTGGTGTTCAATTTTCGTTTATTTTATAATTTGTAAGAATTCCGTATGCACGCGTAGCAAGGAACGCAAAGCGTTTTTTTTTAAATCGACGACTTTAAAATTCGAACGTTTTTTTTTTTTTTAATTTAATGGCCTGGTTACTGGACTTCTAAGCCAATGGAATGTAAATTAATGTAAACCGTTACTTATTACAGTTTATGAATACATATGTAAACTCCTTTGTTATATCATTTTCAATTCGCTATGTATTTCTAAATCAATTCTTGACATACATATGTGATTGTTATTCCATTATAAGTATATTAACATGAAACGTTCGAGTATTCCAAGATAGTCGGGCCTTATTTGTAAAAGTGTATATAGATATATGTTGGTTACATCTAGTTGAAATCCAGCAATGTGTTGAAGTATTGCGAACCTCTGTGTAAATCTCTAATTGCAAGGCGCAAGCGTTAACGAGTAATTATTAGTTGGCGGCATTACGTGGGAAGCTCCCACGGCAGACACCGCGGCTGATCGAGTGCGCTCTTCAGCGATAACAAACTCCTCTTGCTCGTTACAACACCGACGAGCTGTCGCATTGTTTCATTTAGTTCACCGCCTTGCACCCACCTTAATTTTTATTTAACTCTAATGAACACACAATGTACTAAAAAATAAATTTTAAGAATCGTTTGAGCTGCTCCAACTTGCGACATCTCTTGGGCCAATGCCCTGCATTAAACACCTTTCTCAAGGCGAATTCTCTTTCGTGTATCGCCGTGAGGAGATTCGCTTCGCGATTATGTACAATTAAACGTGTTTATCTGCCTAATTTCCTGCGTGTAATGTGGTTTTAAAGCTGAATTCAGTTATTTATCGGGATGTTTGTAATCATGATTAGTACGTAAACATCTCTTTGAAGGCAATAGATATTTAATTAAGTTCAGTGATTTTTTTGTAATTGATGTTTCTTTGTTGCAAGGAACATAAGAATTAATGACTTTAACTGATTTCTTATCGTATTTAAGTACTATTTTAGATACTGATAACATTTTTTTTTTGTAGAATTATGTCTCGTAATGTTTATTCGTAAATAAATTAACACAAAGGTATGTTTCGCAATCTCGGCTTGGCAGTGACAGGAATTTAAAGTAGCCAAAACCTTTTTTTAAGAATTCAAGTCCACCATGGCTGTGGTTTGAGAGATATAAAATGAAATTATGTATACTTTGGTTTGTTTTATGTTAATTAGCTATGATTGGAAGTTGAATTCCTTCCACGTCATCCAAGTTTTTATCAACTTATTACTTTAAGTACAGATAATACTGAGAATAGATTTTCCTTCGTAGTTTTTTGGGAAAAGTTCGTATTTATCGCATTCTCAATTAGCTTCACTACCCATATTAGAGAATAACAGTATTCATTTTGAAATTCGTCACTAAACAATGAAGTTCCATATTAATGGATACGAAAATGTCACTCATTTAATACGAACATTCATGGACAGTTCGGGTGTCATCGTATTCCGATAAAGATCCGAGTTTTCCCGAAGGAAGATAATTTCTCACTACATCTTTATAGATTTTCGTTCACAAAACTGAACATATACATATATTTGAATGACAATGTCGTACAGTAATCCTTAGTCACAGTGTGTTGTAAGCCAAGGATATTTTGTTATTCGTCATGTACATTGTCATGTCA
Organism: Papilio gigon; assembly: GCA_027563995.1. Classification (NCBI taxonomy): domain Eukaryota; kingdom Metazoa; phylum Arthropoda; class Insecta; order Lepidoptera; family Papilionidae; genus Papilio; species Papilio gigon. The sequence continues at coordinate 6,236,859 of JAODUI010000028.1, forward strand.
GTTTTCACAACCGTCCTCGCCTTTCGTAGCAAATGCCGATGCCGAGCGCACCCGAACGTAATTCTGAACAATAAACAATAGACGGTTGCCACACTGCATGGCTCACGAGGAATTTGCTATAGGTTAATTTTGTATTTAGTTTTAAGAAGGGCTTTTGTTAATAATGCTTTTTGCAGCTTCGTCAACATTACTTTCTGATGTTAAAATCTATGGAAGTAAGGATTTATGTTAAAGAAAGAAAATTAAATTATCTTACAGTATTTTTATAATTGTAATAATATTTTTTTTAAAAATATAATTTTTCTTATCTTTTAATTTTTACTTTTCCCTTATAACGTTCTCTTAAAATAACTGTGTATATCCAAAAACGCGCATTCAATAATAAAAAAAAAAATAATAAATCTATTCCAAATTTGTTGAAGAAAGAAATAAAATCAATGTTTCTTGTACAAGATTCTTTAAATAAATAATCTTAGTTAAGTTCTGAACAGTTTTCAATGTTATAAACTAGTGCTAACCCCCATCAGCTGGACGTGGTGCAATGAAAACGTTAAAGTACACGGCGCCGTGGGAACAAAGTGCGCATTAACAACTCTAAGTAATTTCTCGTGCGGTCGTTTCTTGATAAAAACAATTAGTTTGAATGTTAAATAAATGGAACTTCTGTTTGATTATATTATTTTCTAGCATTGAAGTAATACCAACTAAATAATCTCGACTGTTTCTTTTATGAAGTGATTGTATTGAATGAAATAAAATAAAAAATGTTTTATGAAGAAAATGTAATGAAAACCCCGGTACATTGCCAAAAAAAATTCATATGTTTTTGTTTCCATGTTCATCAACCCCTCCTTCTCAGGAGAATCGGACGGATGCACCATTCATAGATCTCTATCAGGCGGCGTATCAGAACTCACATCCTTCTTTTTGTATCAAACGCTCTTTAAAATTAATTGATTTAAGCGGAAGTCGTTGAATGCGGGAAGCGGAGGACCGCATACTGTGGAAGACATTGGGAAAGGCCTACGTCTAATAGTGAGTTGACAGGGGCTGTTGATGATGATGATGATGATGATGAAGCGGTACGTCAATAAAGGAGGATAGATATGTCATATGTTGACTGATATTATGATATTCTTCGTAGCGGAAAACTTATATAAAACATGTAACAACAGGAATAATAACTGAATCAAATAATTACCAGTTATTTATAAAAGAATATTATTTATTATTACATATAAAACAAATGATGTTTAAAATAATAAAATATAATAATACTCAATAAACAGTGCAGTTAACCCGTCCTCATTACGGAACTCATTATGAAAATTGGAGGTATCGTAATGGACGAACAATTTAATTCATCGACTCTATTAATTTGCAAAATGAGTTCTTTAAGTACATTGAACCCTACACGCGAACTCATTTTACTTCATTCGTGACATACACAAATCAGTGGGACGTCTATATATACGTCAAATTACAATATCCTAAACTAAACATAGTTTTAAGTTACTATGTTATTTAGGAAGAGGGACTTTTTTCTATTCTCACTTTCGTTAAAAGTTGTCCATTTCTATTTCTATTCTAACTTTGTGTTCAAAAGCTCTTTGTCTAGACATAAAAAGCTTCTAAAAGCGCAGTCATTTTAATTAAAAATAGAAAAAAAATAACGCTCGTTCATTATTCTACAATTAGACAGTTTTGGCTTAGAATAATTATCAATAGACGGTGTTTTTAATTAACAGTTCAACGTTTAAATGCTGGCGTTCTGTACGTTGTAAATCCCGTGGATTTTCCAAACATTGTAAAGACGTGAGCATTTAAACGAGGACCTTCTTGTAACAAAGTGAAGAGACAGATATAAAATTACACGAGTCTCATTAGAAATTCTTGTTACATACGATCCGGGCACGTCTAACCTCATTCCGTTTATTCGAAGGGTGAAATAAAGGCTATTTCACAAATAATCGTACTCGCAGAAGGCCACCGAAGTCAAATTAAAATGATAAATTTCATGTAGTTAAAAGGAGCTGGTTTTCTTCGGCATCAGCCGTTGACTTCCCCAATGCCCTCTACAGTATCCAGTGGGATAGATACCGCTAAAGAAATATTTGAATAACGTCTAAAGAAATGTAAAATGGAAAAAGGCTATTGTAAAGAACCTATATACTTTTCTTAATGAACGTAGGTCCTTTACGATTTCCATTTAGCTAGTATTGATATCAAATACGCATTTTTTTTACATTTCTTTGAAGATGTAATTGGTCTGATCCTTAAACTATTTAGTCTTTCGGGTGACATTATTATAAAGTAAACACAAGTCCCTGATGTGCACTAAACTAGTCCGTGTCGACACCGGATACAGACGAAGTTTTACCTAATTTTTTAGTAAGTTAACTCTGATTGTTTTTTTATCGTTTAAATTTATTCAATCATTTTAATATTGACAGGGTAATTTTCAAAGAAAAATCTGTTCAGTTAATGCTTAGTGGTATGCTTGTCCTTGGTTGGGTTAAAGATAACTTCATATAAATGTATTAATTAAGGTACAGTCGCGGTATCTAGAGGTGTTCCAATTTTAAAGTGACAATCGTTTGAACGTTTTATACACATTGTTATGACGACGCGAAAATTTGGAGCAATAGGACGAAGTTCTTAATGGTGCATTCAGCAAGTCGGTTAATGACACACTTAATTGTTTTTTTCTTTTACTGCTACATTATCGTTTAAGTTTAAGAAGGCGCAGAGTCTGTATTATGGCAAGGATAAAAGCAGTTTTTCTGTAACAGTAAAGTTTAACACCGCTATGAGTTTTGTCTGTACATATATGTTTGGCAGTGACACCAGGAGGTAGCGATCGTGCGCGTCAAACGGAGTCTGAATAATGACGTCGGCTGACATTTAATTTCGGGTACAAAAGGCTCTTTATGCTGTTTACCCTAATCCATTTAGCGTGCGCCCACTCTCCCGCACTCCCCCGGATAATATTGACAGGAGACCATTCAACTTTGCGCTGCTTAATTACATTAACGGGATTTACCATCGGGGCCTTTTTGTTTGATTTACGAATTAGCATTTTTTTTAAAAAAGGTTGCCAGTGTTTCATATTTTTTATATTAAATTTGTTCTTCACTTTTGTCTGACATGTTTTTACTGTTATCAGTTTTTGTTAAGTTCCCGTTTATTTTTAGTTATGACACAGTCGATTTACCTTTTATTTTTGTAACTAATATGTAACAAAATACAACCAGTATTTTGTTAATGTTTATTATTACTAAAGTTGTTTTTATTTTTATAGACGACTGGAATAAAAACGAAAAATTGTTATCGTAGAAAACTTAAGTAAGTTGTATAGTAATTTGCTATATAAAAAGTTAAATTTTCTAATGCGACAAATTGCTGTTGCTTAATCGATTTATCTATTGTGTTGTGAATCAACGCCAAGCTTACAAGTAAACCTCGCGAACGCCAGAACAATGAGTTCAGATAACACGTTACGTGACCGTTTCGTTCCTTTTTAATCTTACTACTTATTTTTCTTTTCTTAAAGCAACAAACGAAATCTTGAATAGATGCCAAATTATTTTCGAGCTAGTTAGCGATAATGTCTTATATTGTTAAGTAGAATAGTTAGGTAACAAAAACGGCTTCGTTCTTTGTTTTTTGCTACATTAAATAAATACAATTGCATTATTTCTTATCTAAAAGTATTGAACTTTAGTTATTAAATATTACAATTTAAATGAATACATGAAAATGCGAAAAACTTATTTTTGAATTCATCACCAACATTATCAGTATAATGTAGTTCACTGCTGAATGTAGGCCTTCTCCATCGATAGCGACGATGACAGGTCCTGTGCCGCACGCATCCCGTGCACTCCCGCAACTTTGACCAAGTCATCGGTCCATCGTGCGGGAGGCCTGCCAACGCTGCTGACCTGTCCGTGGCCGACATTCCATGGCTTTCAGGCCCCATCGGTCTATTCTGCGGGCAATGTCGCCGGTCCAAATGTGGTTTTTGAATCCATCGTTCTTTTATTCATAATTTTCGTTGTTCTATTTAAAATTGTTAATATTGAAATGCTCTTTTATTGTAAATGCTCTCAGTATATCGAAATTACGAAATATTCAGGTCGCAATTTGAAATATTTCGAATCGAAGACAAAAGACGAACGTCAGTTTCATAAATTTTTAAAATTAAACTTTGCCATGTCATGTAATGTGTAAAAAAAAAATCTCATTTGAATTGAATTCCACAGAGTTATACGTATTTGTATTTTTATATAATATCTTACATGTTTTTGTATTTCTGTGCAATAATCCTAACAATCGGGGATAACAATGTAATTTTCAAAATTGATCATAATACACGTATTATCTCAGTTAAATGTCAAAGTATGTAAGCGTGTTGTTTGTATATACATAAAATATAAAATTGTAGTTATGTATAGGTCGCTTGTATTTAAGTGCATACGAATAGAATTTTAAGACATCATACGTTTATATTCCCCTTCGCAAACTACTCGTATTAATAGCCGTTTCGTTGGAATTATGCATTTGACGTAAAATAAAATTAACTCACGTTTCTTGAAGTGTGCTCCAGTTCAGCCGTAGACTGCTTTCACGAAAGCTCAAGATCTGCAAAAGAATGTTTTATTTTCTTTTAATAAAATATTTCATTTATTTTACTTTTTTCTTTTCATGAAAAGGACATTTTATTTTCTAAATTATATCTTTGACTTTACTGAGCTACAATTCATATGCTTTAAACATTGTCGAGTGTCGTGCAAAATTATTTTGCCAGTCTCGGGGACGCGTGTAGGGTCACACTCCAGTATAAATACATGGGATGTTTATTCAGACCAATTTGCTTGAGAGGATTATTTATTTTTTAATCTGGTAAGGGCACAGACTATGAGCTGTATACGTAAGTGGTGTTGATGGTCATAAAATGAAATTACAACTTTGTCATTCCAACGACTATTTACTTGGTATAAACGATTCTATTACGCAAGAAAATACGTAAGTTTTGTCGACTGTAATAACCAAAGTCTGTGTGACAGAACCTATACAATTAACTTAAATAGTTCATAACAGGAGTGGAAAAACTTTATGAGCAGTTTTTTTTAAAGTGATTGTTGAATTGCCTGTTGGTTGACTTCACACATATCTTTGAATTTCTCCGATGATATGTGCAGGTTGCATCACGATGTTTTCCTTCACCGTAAGTGCTAATAGTGATGTTAATATACTATTGATTTATTAAAACCATAAACGTAAAGAGTAAAAGAAATTCTTTCTCCAACATCTTTCTATGTCGTTTATTAGTTTTTATGTGTCAGTGTCAATATGTGAGCCTATTTTTCTGTAAGCAACGAGGCTTTATAAATATTAATGATTTCTCTTAGTGTTCAAACGTTTGTGTTTACTTTCAAAGGCTACAAATGGAGTAGTCACATAAAATATTACTTCTAGAGTACGTCTTATGTTAGATATTTTGTAGTCGATTCCGTTTTCTTAGACAGTTTCGTATGTTTTATCCATGTGTTAGTTCTTGGAACAGACACGTACATTCCTTTCTGACGCATAAATTATATAGGAGTTGGTATTTTTTTTTATCAAGATTCGAATTCTGTGAAGAATATTTAACGCGTACGTGTTCGAAATAAGATGAGGTAAAAATTTGTTTGCGATAAACTACAAAGCGATAGGATTTGATCATCATGAAATTGTGTTGATTAAAATATTAGACTGGGGGCGCTTCTATCGACTTCTACATTATATCATTTTTCAATAGAATTAAAGAAGTTACTTCGACATTTTTAGCAGTGTGACAAGAGTTTTTTTATATTATTTTATTTAATATCATAGTGGAAGTTGTAAACTAAAACAATTCTGTTTTTTTTATATAATTTAAATGCTTCTACAGACTCGCGGACCGTACTCTTTTTTTTACTGTACATTATATATTCAGTTTTGAATTCCTGAACGTATTTATATACCTTTTGTCGCATTACCTTTGTCTTATGTCTTGTGTAAGTATAATTTCTGGTGTTTCTAATGTAACAATAAATGTTTTTCTATTCTTTTTCTTTCTATATGAAATAGTATTGTTTAGAACTCTTATTTAACCAGTCTACAGTAATATTGTCCAAAACCAATTTTATATGCACTATCAGTTCAATACAAAAGCACATTCATTCGTTAGTTCAATAAAATGCCTTTACGAGATATAATCTAGGTTAAATTGAGTCGAGGTGTTAAATTATAGCGTTCGCGCCTTCTGATATTTGAGATAACATTAAAAGTGTCGCTTTGATTCATTATAATATTATTCTCTGCGTGCCTTATTACCGATATTATTTCACTTTTTCCTCCCTCTATTTTACATTATCTATGGTACATATCGATCATTATTATTTTATAAATAAATAGATTCGTTTATTACTCATTAGTACTTTTATAAGATTTACTAATAGCTTTTCTATTTGAATTATTACTTTTTAATTATGTCTTCAAATTAACACTGGCTGTATACTAAGTTATGAACGAATAGAAAAAAAAGAAAACAAATGACAGTTGTGGCAGAACGAAGAAATACGTTTGTCAAATAAGCCGAAAAAAGAGACAAAGAAGTAAACTATGATACGTTGGAAATAAATCGTTGTCATCACAGTTCTGATAGTTTAGATGTTAAATAAAAAAACTGAATGATGTCATGTCACAACATGATGTGTGGGATCGTTGTCGATGACAAACTGTGCTGTGAAGGGAATCCCCCGATGTATTACAAATATATGACAGTAATAAAATTCTGACCATACACTTTTTAAAAGAAAGTAATTGGAACATACTTGATTAAGTAAAACGTTATTTTCTTATGTGAATATTTTATATTTGTCAGAATTTATATTATGTGCTTAAATTGGACATGAATTTAACAAACTGATATATAATATTTGGTTCTAAGGTTCTAATGGACCATAACTCTACGGTAAATTTGACTAAATTAGCTCACTTATGTTAGACTTGGTGAACGTACTAATTTTACAAACCTTAATGGTACGAATCCAATAACAAATTGCATACTTGTTATAAAAATAAGACTTACATTTTTAAACATCATTATTACCCCCTAAATAGTTCTGGATGGATGGAGAAATATTTGTGTGCAAGTAAATAAAAAAACAGCTAAATCGATTGTTGATACAGATATAAATTACTCTTTGGAATAACACGTAAACCTTAACATGACTTTTTTTATATGTTAAAAGAGGCAAACGAGCGGCGGGATCACAAGAGCGATCATCGACGCCCATGAACACCTGCAATACTAGAGGAACCACAGATGCGTTGCCTGCCTTTGAGATAGAGGTACGGTCGCTTCTTGAAGGACCTTAAATCGTATTAGTTTGGAAATACCGCCGAGGACAGACCATTCAAAAACGCGGCAGGAAAATTGGACTACTGTGGAATGCCCGCCATCAAGATAGTGTGGATGGTACTTGGCTGTCTGTCGTTTTTTAATTCTTCGCGGACGAAGTCGCTAGTAAAAGTCAGTGCTTTAATAACGTTACATGGGAGGTTTTGTTTAAACAAGTTTTTGAGTGTCACGACCTTTAACTTGAGATCATTAATAAAGTTAAACTACTAAAGTTAAGAAGTGTTAACATTAGCAAGGGAATTTCACAAGCTCATTGCAATCACATTTCAAAATTTCAAAGATTTCTATCGAAGGTATAATTGAATTACAAGTCCGTGTGGTCGGAGGCGAGAGTGATGGGCCCGGTGGAGCTTCGGGCCGCCCCTCACACCGTTCTGTCACAACTCACACCGAGAATTATTCATGAGAGAGCTTTGTAAGACTAAGTTTTGAAAGACAACCTAGATTATCGATCTATTGTATTATTACACAACTGCACTCGTTGTTCGTTAGCGAATATTTTCAAGAGAACATTGAACTTTGATGAGAGGTTATTTGAATTTAGGTCGTTTTTTGCAAGGTCATTCCGTTATTTTTAATTTTTAATCCGCCCGTGATTTACAATGTTTTCAACTATTTGAAATTAGTACACAGATAAAATTTAAACTTTCAACTAATTACGGTAAATGAAACCAAACAAAATATTTTTTTGACTCGATTAAAAGTCATATCGGAAATCGGAATGTTGATATTTTTTTCTCGATTAAAACTTTAATATTTTCATTGAATATTTGGTTTGTATGTAATCGCGATGGAAAGTAACAATTGAATAAAATCAATCTACCTGGGGGCCATTTTCCTTACTTTTATCGCTTCGCCGGTTTGGTAATTGAAAATGGGTGAAAATTTATCGACAGCCTTAATAAATGGACTATCAAAACGGAAATTGACGTCGGATCGGGCGCCGTTAAAATAGATGCTGTTATTATTTTATAAATGAGTTAGGCAGAACTGATGTGACCGTAGTCGACCCTTTATAATTTCATTTCTAAGAAAAATAATTACATTGCATGTTGCCGCGGCAACATAAGAAAGAAGGTGATGAGATTGAATGTAGATGGTTATAAAGGTAGACGAAGACCGAAGAAAGTGTGGATGGATTGCGTGAAAGAGGATATGCGTAGATAGTGTGTGAGTTCAGATATGACGGCTGATGAAGATGTATGGAAGCGTAGTACATACTGTGACGAACCTCCATAGGGAAAAGGGCAGGTTGATGGTGTTGCAGTGGCAATAGTTTTACGACGTAGATAATAATGGTCGTTTACTCAGTTTGCATCCGGAATATGCCATAGGTAACTTCTGAACGATAGGTCCTCACGTAACCCATACGATTATTTTAATTAAATAGTAAAAAATCTCAAGTAATAAATTAATAAAAAAATAATTTTAATTATTAAGGCACTGAATAAATTAGTTTTTTTTTAAATACAAATGCTTTGTAAACGAGCAAATTAAAATTAAATTCGAAGCAATTAATGAAACTATTGTGACCTTAGTAATTCGCAAAAAAATGTCAAATTATTTAAATAAATACTGCACGTTAAACTAGGTCTCATAAACTATTTTAATTGCCATTTAAATGGACTCTTAGTTGGGGTGACCTAGATTCTATTTTGTTAACTAAAAAAAATAATTAAAAATTTGCTTCATCAACAGTCGTATTTCTAATTACGTTTTCCGCTAACCTCGTTAGAGTAGTAAGTGTCCTGTATTGGCTTTGTGACTGAAATTTAATTATGTTTGTGAACACTCCCACACCGTCCTTTATTCGCTCGTGTTCATGTTTATTACATCTTAATATATCAAGTTAATCGGTCGCAACGTATTGCCAGTTCTGGATGTTAATTATGAGACGTGAATTTGCTTTGACACAAATCTTATCTACGATAAATAGGTTCTAGAAGAGTGAGAGATTAACAGGAATATCCGTGTGTAGGATACGAGCATTAGCTTTTTTTATTTCATTTGTTTTTTATTCTCTTTTTAATAAAAAAAAGAACTTAATGGCTATTAAAACGTGATTATCCAGACAGTAGTATATATCTGTGTCAAATATCATCCATACAAAAACTACCCTTTAAAGGTAAATATGTATGCAATTGTCATTATGCAATTGTTGAATGTTTATAGAAATAATTTAACGAATTATTTACTATGTTTACATTTTCGAAATTTCAAGTATACTTTGGATGCGGGAGGCGGAGGATCGCATATGGAAGGCATTGGGGAAGACCTATGTCCAACAGTGGGCAGACAAAAGCTGAGGATGATAAAGTATTCAATAAAAGTTTTAAATAATTCTTATCATAATGATCCGCATTATCAGTAGATCAGTTTTATTTAAGCGATATACAATGGAGCGAGTTGTAAGAACATGTGAAAGGAAAAAAAGAAACTCGCTGAAAAATAAAAGCAAAAAATGGCTACGCAAAAAAGAGTACGGTCCAAGAGGCTGTAGGTGTTCAATAAAAAAAAAGAGAGTAAGAACATGGCTCGTGCGTTGGGACGGTTATAACTTATTGTTCTACAGTTGTTTATTATTATGTTTTTAATTCAAGCGCCAATAGCCCAATGGTTAAGGGTATAGACTACCGATCTAGCGGACGTGAGTTCGAATGCCGCGATTCGACTATTGTCGTGGACCATCTCCTAACACAAGCTTTTTGAAGCTTACCAGGAATGATTACAAGAAATATTAGTAAATTAACAAAAATCTACTAATATTTTCATACTAAAATAGTACAATTATGGTATATGCACGCATTGAATACTATATGACCTTTGTTTTAGTGTATTGTGCGTGTCTTGCTGTGACCCGCCTCCTATAGTGATATATGAACACTTAATGTCAGTATAATTATAGTTATTTCCTAAGAATATTTCCGCAAATGTTCAGAGCATGTATTTAAAGTTACACACCTTATGTTTTACGTGTCTCACGTGTGAAGGCGAAATTTCAACCGTTACACTATATATTTCTAAGTTTTATCTAAACATGCATAGTGTTAACTGTACAGTTCGACTGTTCAGTTAAACTTGAAAGTGTAGGTTTAAAGAAAACTAAGATATATTTTCTCATTTACTAACTCTACTAACTCTCTTAAATCTTGAGAATTTGTTTCAAAGCTTTTTTAACGCTTTATATTAACGGTGCATTCAATGGTTCTAAAATAAAAATTTATTTGGACACATTTTTAATTGGTGTTATTTAATTTTATATTTACATAAGGATAAAATATGTGAAAATTTGCTTTGAAATATTTAAGCATTTGTGCAAATGTGTGAACTCTTTAGTTAGTCATATGATTACGTCAAGAAATGTTTCTTGTTTGCCTCACTTACGTTTGGACATATCCTACGCTAATTGTGACTTATTGCATAAACGCGTCCTAGTTGCACGTCATTTATTTACATTTAGAAAGTAATGTAATAAAGAAAGAAAGAAACTATTTTTTGACACATTGAGAAAAAAACACATTACAGAGATTCAAATCGTATATTAATCAAAAGTGTGGCAGAAGGAGCCAGCTCAACGTCTGCAATGACGGACTACATGGTCTCCGATGGTTAAAGATGATTGAAACGCCCTCTGGTTAGAATTTTCATATTCTTGGTTAGGTTTTATATAAGACCTTGAAAAAGATTACTGATATAAGCTTACAATGATTTCACCAAAATATAATTTCCAAAGTCGATATAAATTGACATTGAA
>JAODUI010000028.1:6254731-6266579 GCA_027563995.1 Papilio gigon
ATCGGGGGCTCATCTTCAGGGTGAGTGGGAACGGTACTATCGCGCGTTCGCGGCCCGTCGCTCACTGATATGTCTCACGAAAGTTTTAATAGTTTAATTATCTGTATATTGTCATTTTGTATTCTTTTTTTAGGCACATTTTTCAATTTCAAAAGCAGAGTCTTTCATGTATGTTACATTTTAAAAATCATTCTATAGCAATAGATTTACCGTGTAGCAAAATTTGCAAATTTTTTTTGTTGTAATCGGCTCGCTTGTCAACAGAGTTTCTAATCGGAGTAACAGATTACAAAAGGTTGCGATTGTTCGTATTTTTAGTAATCCAAGTAATTTATTACGATATTATAACGATGCAAGCGATTCTATTCGGTCGAATTATAATTTTTATATAGATATTATTGGGTCAATTTTTGCGGTCAATGAACTTTCGGCTGTTAGAATTTTATGTTCGTTTATTATTCATAGATTCGTTTACCAAAAGCAAAAGTAGATAAGCCACTTTTACTTTTCCTTTATCCCACATAACGTATAAAAGATACTTGTTTCTTATATCTTGTTTTTCGACATTTTTGTAATATGAATAGATTTAATAAAAAAAAATCTTTATTACGTAACTTTCAAGATACAAAAAACACCATTGGAATAATAACCAAAGAATGTGTATTTACTTATTTTTAGTAAACAGTAATTATTCAATTAGCGAAGTAATAAAGTAATCAATTTTAAATAGCTGAATTAAAAATATGATTTAAAATAAACATTTTTTTAACATTGTCAAATCTTATCTCATCCTTAAATGTTTTTTAAACATTTCTTTTCTGACATACTAATTTGATAGTACTGCTAAAGGAAATAGCATTGGATTCTTGTTATCACGTTTACTGTTGACTTCCGTTGTAAAGTTTACACACATGACACAAACAACACACCGTGTTCTTACCGTTGTGGCTGACCTTACTTCCGTATATTACGTGTTAATGAAGAGTCGGAAGTGGCGTACATGAGTGTACTTATATATAGACTCAAAAAATATAAGAATAAAGTCAGGAAACTCAGTACTGAACAAAAATGTGCCAAGCAAAATTTACTATGGACGGTCAATCTGTAGGTGCGAAAAGAAAAAAAAAAACAGACTCGTATCCTCGTATAAGTAACTTATAAATATCCAATTCAGAATACTATTTTAAAGCGAACAAAGGCTTTGCTGGATTTTTGTAGCGGTAAATTTCATCAGTGCTGTCACTTACAATACCCAATGACATTTCGAAAATAGAACCTGAATAAAGTTCATATTTCTTTGATAATTTTTTAATTATTTCATCGGAGTTATTTAACTTTAAATTTATAAAATATTGTCTTGACACCATTAGAATAGAATCTTGCAAGAAATAAGTCATCGTGAATTTTTAAAAATTTATTTAAACAATTTTACGAGGTATGATTACTTAAAAATTAGTAACTAGATTTTGAATTTGAAAATATTAGTGGCAATAGAACACGTACTTTGATTATTACTTAATAAATATCATTTCTAATATAGATACAAAAAGGTCTATAAAGAATTCACGACATCCGTGCGAGTTATCTTTAACTCCGTTATATAATCCGTTAGTTAACACATTTCTCAGATTTAAAAGGTTGTTAAGAATTTCAAGTAATGTAGGAGAAAAACTGTTTGCAAGAGCGAGTGAAATTACAGAAGTGTTTATGAAGGAATTAGGTCGTCGTTTACCGCATTGTAGCGTGCACCTTGCTTAATTTAATGAAATTATAAAGTTAAAAATTATTTTTAAACTGTGACAAAAAAGGGTAATTACTGACTTCTGCATTTTTATATGTACTTAGTAAAAAATAAATATTTATCCTATAAATATATTTAATTTAAAAGGGACAGTTTGAATGGTTAGATGGATATTTGTTATAAGGTATCTCCAGAACGGTTGTATGGATTTGTATGAAACTTTGAAACATGCGAATACTGTCAAAAAGTACATGGGCCACTGATTATTTTTTATTTCGCGCAAATGCAATCACCGGCGACAACAAGTATGTTATAAACATTTACTTAGGTATGCATAAAACAATACCTTCAATTTTGATAGATTGTAGAGCGTTTGTTCTCGTGTGTCAGTGTCTCGCTTATTTTTAATTTGAAGGGTAACACATGACATTTGATACTATATTTGCTATATGTATATCTGATATTCTGTATTGTAACGAACTCGTGTATGCAGTGACCTATAAGGTATTTAAATACCATCAGTCATTTAAAACCACTTACGTAAATATTTATAAGACAAAATCGTAACGGCGTCCATGACTTTGGTAATCACGCTTTGATGTCAATACGGAATGCGTATGTTTCGATATTTAAGGGTTCGTAAAAAATTACGCAATACGTCAATTACTTAACTCGATGGGTACCGATTTAAACTTTTTTTTTCTTGTACAACTTTAGTAGATTTTTGTTAATTTACTAATATTTCCTGTATCATTCTAAATTAGCTGTAGACTTGTGTTAGGGCAATAGTTGAATGGTTGGTTTCGAACCCTCGTCCACCTGATCGGTATTTCGTACCCTTAACCATTAGGCTATTGTCCCCTATAACTTAATGATTGCTTTACAATTGTTTGGTTAATTAATTGTACAAGTATGTTAATGGATTCATTCATCTTTGTGTTTGAATTATGTGTTTTTTTGATGACTTGTTGATGAGTTCCTGGTAGATTACTTTGTTGGGATTAAAGATGTAGACGTAAGATGACAATGCTTATTTTTCTTTTATCGTCGCTAACTATTTATTTTTGTTTTGTTTATCAAAACACAGAATATGAAAAACTAGAACACAAAAGGATAACGTCGCTATATGGTAACATGTTCGTAAGTATAAATCTAGTAGGTAGCAAAACAATTTACCTATGTATGCCATTGTGTAACAACATTCAAATAAACACAAAACCTTATTGTCGATATTTATGTGTCGAGTGAAAGTTGTTCATGTGAAAATTATAAAAGAAAGTATCAAAAATCAACATTTTTATTTGTATATACATTATCTTGGACTATTCGTATCTTATTCGCGGTTAATAATGTGGACTTAGGCTTATTACGTTTGTAGACCGATGGCTTGGCCGTGACTTGGAATGCATCGGAAAGTTATTGACTTTTGATAATGAAACCAGTTTGCGGACTCTCGGTCAGCCCACGGCCTCGTTCAATACCAGTCGAGCGTACCGAGGAATTGTGTCTTTTGTAATTATTTTCACCATCTCAATATACATTGCGAAGTTACTACGTGCGAGTTATCGATACTGAATCATAGAGAGTAATGAAGGAGAAATGTACAACGTTATACCAATATTATCGTACTTATCGTTAGTTTACTTGTAAATTGATTTTGAACCGGCTTATCGTCAACGACAGTACGTAGTGAAGTTGTGGAGGAATTTCGTTTAGTGTTTTTGCTTGAACTAGAATTTCACTTACGAAACTATTAAACTAAACCCCGCTTTAGTATGGTCGTTAAGGAAGTGATTAAAATCTGGTGTGACAATGAGTGCCTTTTGACAATATTATTTTAATGTAAATAGTCCATAAAGAGTTTTTTCGTCTGCTGTTGATATTTAGTACTGTTGTAACATAAAACAATTAGGCGAGCTTGTAATAAAACTACTCGACACGAAAAATCCGTGGTTCTACGATCACGAAGCATGTCGTAAAGCTGTCGCTTGTTTTTGGCAACCGATCAAAATTGTTTTGCAAGATGTTTAGAAACATTTAGTTGTTGATTTTTGATTATTTTCCATTGTAAGGCTATGGTTGTATCTATTCATTTCGAACATTCGTTTTTAATGCAAAAATTTTATCTCAGGCAAGTGTCGTATTTGTAAGTTTTACTTTAGTAGCAAACTTATGCGGTCTTTATTGTAATATTCTCTATTGAATATTGAATTATTTATTTTGTTTCGGAAACAATATGTCAATATGACACGTAACTGGAAGTTAAGTAATGTTCTGAGGCCCAAAAGGCGTCCGTCCGTGTCACAGGGACATATCCTATATGCAAAAGATACTTCCAATTTACATAATATTACGAAAAGTGGACAAACGTCCACTTTTATTGTCACTGACTTGAACACAAGTTACTATTGAATAAAATATACATACTGTCATCATTCTCAAGGGTTAGTTCAAATTTTGCGAACTTTATCTATTTCTCATTTTATTAATGTTTTGGTAGATGTTTCATTATGGTTTATTTTCTAATAATTTTTCTATTCAGTTAAATCACTTGTACGTCGCTTCTCTTTTCTTTTCCACCGCGTATATCCAGAAAGCTGCAAGACAAGGACTGGACCGCGAAGGCGAAGGATAGAGTTAGTTGGAGACTTTTATTGTTGGAGGACAAGACACACTTCCGGTCGATGTGTCACTCTACTTAGTTAGTGCGTCAGTTACTAAGGTTATATAGTAAACATTATTAAATAATAACGTTGTCCGAATTATCTCTGAATTTTGAAGTTGCCAAAAAATTACATACACCATTATTAAAAAGTTGCCATATTTATTTAAGAGATTGTTTAAGTAATGTGTTATATACACATCAAAATATATTTAATACGCCAGCAAGGTAATCTATAAGACGAACTAGATGCGACAAAAAGTTGCAACCTCCTCTAACATTAAGCAAATAATCATTACAACGGAAATCCTGGTAGTGCAGATTGAATGTATATTTAAAGGGCAATTAGCGAGGTGTTGTGACATGGTTCTAACACAAGTTGAGTTCATCTAGAGGTAAAACATCGTTATTGATTTATTTGTTGTACTTGTGAACGTTTTGAAATTTGCACGTTAATTTAAATGTCACAAAGTAAAGTATCCGATATTAACGCGAATTAACGGACGGCGGGAAGACGTTGGATGCCGAAGGAGGACCGCTTACTTTGGCAATAGGGAAGGCCTATGTTCAGCAGTAGGCAGACAAAGGTCTATAATGGTGATCTCATATTTTAGTGTATTAAATATCACTCTGGATGAGGGCGGCCGAAAACCGATCTTTGGGGCAGGCCTACGTTCAGCAGTGAGCGACGTGTTGCTGATATGATAATGATGATTATGAAATATCAATCTTGTTTTTTTTTTATAAACTATTTTTTTTAACGCAAATACTAACAAGAGGACGTAAATGTATATAGTCAATAGGTGTCATTACATTTATTCCCACTTAGTACTTTAAAAGAATTTTATTATTCCAAAAGTTATACATGACCAAGTACCTGTGTTAAGATCGAAAGGTCAGTACTTTCCTTGTAATTTACTACTAAATAAATGAAAAAGCTCAAGTCATGTTAAAAAAGGAAATTTCTCGTCGGACGGTCGCCTCGTTTGCAATAAAGCGTTACTTGTTTAACGTCCGGGAAATGAGATGGCGAAGGAGACTTTAGTTTTCTTGAAGTTAGCCGTCGACTTGCATTAATGTAGTCGTACCTTTAGGCGGGCAATCTCGAACGAGCCAACGATCTCTTGACCTGTTAGACCCTTAATCACTTCTGAGATTATATAGGCTGCACTACTTTAAGCTTGGTTTACGAAGTTGCATGATTATGCAACTTTTTTTTTAGCATTTTAATTTTAGAACGGAGAATTTAAATATTTATACATATGTGAATATTCTCTTTTATTTAAATACATTGTTAAAATCTGATTAACGGTTTAAAATGTGTTCAATTAAACAGACTGTGTAACATAGAAGCGTTGATAACCTGACGGTTAAGGGTAACGATTTCTAATAACGTGGTCAAGAGTTCGAATCCCGTCATTCAAGCCTAAAGCTTAGTTGATGTCGTAAAAGAACTATTAGTAAATCAATAAAAATCTTTTGAATTTTAACAAAAAAGAAGATATTGTGATTTTATTGTTCAATTATACTTTCTCGGACGAGGTGTCTTTGCAAGTAACCTTCATGTCACGGTATTTCATTATTTACGTACACTATGTTACATTTTAAATGCCTATCATACCTGCGTAACAATTAAAGTGAAGGTTCAAAAAAAGTACACTTGACCTCTCAAGACGATATAACCTAGTATACTAAGGTCACTGCATTGTACTCACTAACTCATTAAAATATTAATTACATTCCAAATTGTTGCTGTGATATCGGTCATTTTACTATGACTATATAAGACAGGATCAGATAAATTATAATCTAGAGAAATATGTCTATTAAATATTATCAAGCGCGCTTTGAAACGTTGCATAAATTTGTCAGAAGTTAATTTCTTATTTCAAAATGGACGTTTCATGAAAAGAACAAAGTTTTTGCACAATAAAACGTTTTAATATTCACTTCGTTTACCATTAAATGTGCCTACGCGTAATATTATATTTTGTCGGTTCTGATTGGAAGTTCGGGCTGGAAGTCTTGAATAGACTCGAGATGAAAGGGAAATTGAAAAGTCGTTATGAATGCTCGTCTCAGAACGCTTTTATATTACTCAATATATTTCTTACTTACATCATGATAATTCTAAATTGCTAAAGTCTTCGACAATCGTAATATTAATGTCACAAACGCACCAGTTAGGTCCGCAAAAATCGACAGCGATATATTTTTTACACGAAGACAGAATCGTGATTCCAGTTACTGTTTGATAGTGACTTTTTCGATACAAGTACTGCATTGTCTGCTGCTCTTCCTCACTGTTCTACCCACGTGGAAAATCAACATTATACTGATGATAATAGTGAGAAGCATTATTCGTTACCGCTGTATAGAGAAATAGAATGTTTTTATGAAATTTTATAGCTAAATAAAACCACTAGAGTGTACCGAAGTTTTATTTTCATACTATGGCATTGACTTTTGTTCTATTTTCTTTGTTTTGTAACTTTTTAATGTTTATAGACCAATTTAATGTGAGTAATTAAAGTTAAAAAGTCACGGATGCATGAAATATAGGGGGCGTGCGTGCCACGGTATGAATGTTGCAACATTTGATGTGGACAGTGTGAAACTATACGTGGTCGTATGTATTGAAATACCTAGAAGTAGTCACTGATAACGTTCAAAATTGCTTCCCCCAATAATGACTTCGAAAGATATTATGTTTGTTGGTAAATGGACAGGACTGTCCTTAATATACCATCATCGAGGTTTCTTACTATAAATTAGCCATATATGCAGTTTAAGTGTTCCAATGTTTGCTTAAGATTCCTTCGTGTTCTGTATCTTATTTTATTTAATAATAATTCAGTAACGTTTTGTAAAGACCACGTTATAGTGTTATAAAGGTTATCTTATCTATAAACTTTGTTAAAGTAATACAATTTACATTCGTAAAACTAGATTAAGGTAGGTTAAGGTGAATAAAGTCAAAGAATTGAATATCTAGTCCTAGACTTATAATATTGAAATGAAATTATAATATTAATTGAAATGTAACACAATTAACATTTACAAGTGGTTTTGTACACGATATTTATAGTAAATGGATATAAATTTATCGAATTGTTATCTTATTTTAATCCGTACTTAAAATCATTTACTCAAGATGAGTCAATAGTAATTAAATATCTGAAGTCTAATTAAAGATTAAGTCCAGTCATCGTTTCATTAGCTAGCTATTTAAGTAAATAGTGTTGTAAAAATGTTTGCCCTATAAAGACTTTAAGCGCAATCTGGTGGTTAAATTAGGCACTATATATACGTAAAAGGTCATAAAATATTTGGTAAGCTTAATAAGTTGTATATTAGTGATTTTAATAACAATGTATTCTTTCAATAATATAACTTTGGCAAAAACTGGAGTGGTGAAGCTGGCGAAAGTATGTCTTGGTTTCTGATAATAGATGTCTACACTTGTCTCGATCCCGCGCCATCTTGAATTTCTATACTCGGAGTTCATTTACGTTTTTTTATGTCGTTTATCCAGCGATACCTGGCAGTTTACAGGGCGTCGACTAGTCGGCTTAATTAAGATACTATATCTAACTAACTGGTAAGAAGTATGATGAAGTATTTAATTACTGTAATTAATACTTCTAAATCATAATGTACTATAATCTGACGCCTTGAGCGAAGCTAACCTGCAATTGCCATCGTCACTTCCCTTTCCTGCGCAGTAATCATTACTAGATTCAAATAGAATGATTTAAATTATTGTTTAGTGACCATGAAGGTCGCCTTTTCTATTTCTTAAGGTTAGAATGCAATAAATCTTTTCGATACACGCCACGCCGCACCGTACTGTTATTATCCAATCACTTGTGTTACACTTAATGATTAAAATAATATATTCTCACCTGTGACTAGAAATAATTATAGCTGACCTATTTATTAAAAATTAAATAAGAAGCTACCAAAATTATATTTATCTGATTACAGGTTTATTGTTCAAGTGGTATCTGTTGACATTTTATTCTATTGTTTTGATAATTACAAATTTGATTTAAGTCAGCTACATACCATCTTATACTGTACAGTTCCGTCAATCGATCTTCGTTAAACTGTACAATCAGCATATTTGTCTACACACGTATTTTTCATTTGCTAGACTGAAAAGTAACTTTTCTAGTATTTAGATACACTTGTAGGTGTTTGTTCTTGTTAAATATTAATTCAAACTAGTATTTGTAAATGGAACAAATTTAGAATATATAGTTACCGTTACGTCAGAGGTCGTTCCTTGTTATATAATAAATTGTAGAGAGCCTTTAAGATGTTACCACATGACCTTACATCTTTTTCACCTGTCGTTATTAGAATTTGACAAGGGTTTAATATATTCACTTTCGAAAACTTCACATAATAGAATACAAATTTGTCTATACCTCTCGCATCGTAATTTGTAACGAATTGTTTCACGCGATATGGGCACACGTTTTACATATGGCGAGTAAATTCCAAAGGTCTTCACGTTTTTACTATGTGATTTAGAAATGACAGGTTTCGTAAGTGACACTTTTACTTCTAACGATTATTATGTTTGAACGTCGGATGCCTGCGAGAGAAAGTGTCCGGAGCTTTTTGTTTGATGTCATGTCACATTTCACGCTCCACCGACAAACCTACATAACGTGTATTTAAAGTCTTCGTGTGAAATTGTCACATTGGTAACGAGCGGTAATGACGGCTGTGATGTCTTCCATTCGTCAAACGACTTCGCCAAATCGTCAGACATTATTCTATTATTGAACGTAACCTTAATTCCATCTGACGTTTTGCGCATTGTATTCATAGATCTTTATTTGTGACGGACTCGGGACTGCCAATATGTGCTTTGCTGTTATGCAACGTTTGACGCTTACGTCACTTGTTTGTATATGCAGTAAGCAAAGCAAGTGCTTTAGCTTATCCGGCATTATGATGACATTTTAAATAGATCTTTTGTTTTATTTGCTTCAATTGTTTTTCATGTTCAGCTTGTCACCTATTAAAAAGAAAACGTAAAAAAAACATTTCTGGAGTGCGTATTCACTTTAAATTAGTCGAGTTTTCAATCCATGGTAATAATTTTTGTTATTCAATACTAGTTCTACTCAGATGAATTATAGTGAGATATTAATTCCGGCACGTTGTAAATGATATGTCATAGGTGACGAAGGTCATAATAAAAATTTTGGATATGAAACGAGCAGTTCAACTTTAACAAACATTGTATAAAATTGATTTACTATAAAAAATGTAACAATAATTTCACCAATCAACGCCGGAGTTCCAAGGCTTGTTAATGGATTCTTTTTTCAATAATTATAAAAAAAAATGGGCCACCTTGTTACAGTGGGCAGTGAACAGACCACCGCCGGAGCCGTGGCGCACTACAAAAGCGTTTGACGATATTAAAAGAACAAAAACCGGCGGTTTAAAGCGTCAACTTGGTTCCAGAGCGTACTGAAAAACTTTTTCCCGACTATAAAAGCGCAACCATTATATCGGTATGATGCAAAGAGCCCTTTAAACTATGAAAATGTTGCGACAATATTTTTAGTTTGTTTCAATATATACTTTTTTAATTAGAGAAGTTGCCATAGTAACGACTGCTTTAATGGTTTAAAAAGTCTTGGGTTATTTTAACCTTTCAGTGTTGAATAATGAGTTGGTCCAAACTTGGCTCCCTTGTAGCTTTGTTGATACAGATGATAAATTATTGTCTACATCACCATAAACGAAACATCTGAACCAGCTATATGCATCTCATTTTGTTCTATCTAAAAAAGCTATTTGTTCGTTTACAATAAACTTAATATACCAAATAAATATGTATTCATTAAATATAAGAAAAGACATGGCCGCTGTTATTGCAAACGATGACTTCATTCAATACCTTTTAATCTGCTTAGTTTTTGCAAAGAAATCTTTTGGACAGTAAAAACTGTTTGATCTAATGTTTTTTACTATCTTTTTGTTTGAATCGTTGGATTTAATGAATCCCGGGGAGTATTATCAAATATTCTTAATTACATTATAACGAAATCGCTGTTTTAGTTCTCGGTCCCAACTCAAGGGATATTATTGTAAACTGTGAATTCTTAAACAGGTTTGATTTTTTACACGAGAAGGGGGCAAACGAGCGCCGGGATCACAGAGGTGGCCATCGACGTCCATGAACTAGAAGAGCAGATGCGTTGCCGGCCTTTGAGGAACAGATACGTTCGCTTCTTGAAGGACCTTAAATCGTTAATCTAA
The DNA here is from genome assembly GCA_027563995.1 of Papilio gigon. Classification (NCBI taxonomy): domain Eukaryota; kingdom Metazoa; phylum Arthropoda; class Insecta; order Lepidoptera; family Papilionidae; genus Papilio; species Papilio gigon. The sequence goes on from JAODUI010000028.1 coordinate 6,265,423, forward strand.
TCCAAAATAAACGTTATCATATTTTGATTTTTCCAATTAAATATTCTTTTAAAGAAAAATAACCAAAGTTTACATTAATTACACTCGCGTTAATTCTTACATTTCCATGCTTTCCCATTGCTCTACGTATTTCTGTTTAATTAACAGTAAATTAACAGTTCTAACGAATATAAAATAACTCGTTATACGTCGCTTGTTTAATTCAAAGAGCGACAACATTTATAAATAAGTACAGTAAACATCAGTAAACTTTCTATCAGTTACGGTTAAGGAAAGTTAAAAAAAATAAAAACGCATTTCATTCGATTTGCAGTTGAATTTATGTTGTCTTTTACGAACTTAACGCGGCTATAATTGGATTGGATGTTTTTATGAATAAAGAAGTTATTACGTAACGTCACTAACGCAACTATTTTATAAAAAGATTTGGGAGAAATTGAAATATGAGCAAAAAAAAAGTCAATTGAAAAGTTGTTACTTTTTTATTCACTTTAAATCTTATCTACGATATTTTCCAAGATAGTAAGAAATATAAATAATTTCAAAAGTACAGTAAATATGCAAGTGAAGGGTCTTGGAGCTACATTCATATTCGTTAATGATCACTAAGGGAGACAGTGTTGATTAAGTATGGATACACTAGAGACTGATTAAGTAACCATTGTATGACTCTGAGTGTGACAATTTTGATAGTATAACCAAATGTTGGCCAACACATATATCAATAATTAATTTTATTCGTAACATACATTTAGAAGTCATAGTTGTATAAGTCTGAATATCTTAAGTACATATCAAAACATTGGAATAAAGTTGGCATACAACAAATGACGGTGTAAATATATCAAAAATGAGAACGTTGCCAGCATCCATATTGATTATTGTTAAGAGATAGCTCGAGGTCTCTGCAGTACTTTCTAGGGCACTGATAGCGTTTTCGTATGCTGCTAACGGTTGCAATAAAAATGATATATGCTACAAGTTAACCGAACGTCCCGCGCCTCCGTACCGACACATTTCATTTGTTGATGTGACTAATACTCCGAGAATTTAGAGTTAAATATACTATTGTATATGTTAAGCTAGCGCGTATCATATTTAGACTGCATTACCACTTAATATTAAGCAGGATAGCGGTCAAGCACTAGCTTATTCAG
>JAODUI010000028.1:6266679-6283261 GCA_027563995.1 Papilio gigon
ACACCGAGTTGCACGTGAGTTAAGCCGTTTTATAAGTTATATAGTGAAATGTCTCACGAAAGTTTTAATAGTTTAAGCAAGTCTGATATTTTTTCACTGTATCTTTGAAAAAGTCTCGTCAAAAGTAACCTCATCCCCTAGTGGTACACTAATAGCGTAGACTTAATAACTTTTAAGAACACAGAATATACCAGTATTGTTAAATGGCTAACTAACTAGAGTAACAGCGACGACCATGTCTCTTGGACTCCGACAGTAAAAGTCTCCACCTATCGATCCCGCGTCATCGACTTAGTCCTGGACTTGCAGCTCTCTAAGATGTCTCCACCTAGCTTATCCAGCGATACCTGAGGTCAAACCCAGCTATATATAATCTAGTATATACTGCAACTTAGTCTATGAAAGTCAGAAATCAACGTACTTCATAGTAATTATAGAGTCAAGTTAATATTTTGTATCAATGTCGAGCCACAATATAATTAACACAGAATAAATCATACAATAACAATAACATTGTATTCAACTCGAATCATAAAATCGCTTTTAGCTAAATAATTTAACAAGCACAATGCAAAATACAATTTTATTAAATCTCTCAGAATTAGAACGGCCATTGTAACATAATGTTACGAAATGCGGTGCGAGCCGACGTAGGAATATTACAACAAAGAAATTAAGAACTAATTTTTAATTTAACATTAAAAGTGATCGCACTTGACACTAAAAAAAAACACATAAAAGTGGGAATCTTTGGACAATACAAATTAGATGTCTTTTCGGCCATGATGAAAATTAAAAACACCTAATAAAATACAAACAATGGGTTCGTATTATACGACGATTGAGTTTGTTTAGTCTGTGCGTTTCGTATATTTTGTTTTTAATCTCAAACAAGGAATATGAATGCTAATGTGATAATAATTTTTACGTCGGCAAAACGTTGTATTATAAAGTAACTTTGCCACTGACTTGTTTACTATACAGATGAAACGATAAAGTTTTTTTTTTGTACGTGACGTTTGTATGTTTTTTTTTTTTTTTATTGAAAGGGATGCGATCGTAAAGTGGTTGTTCTGTTCGTAATTAACTTAAGCGATGTTGAGAAGCCGCGTCTCGGTATTACGATTCAACAGCTACTGCATGTTTTTATATGAACATGCAAGTTTTTTACTTTGTTATTCGATTTACATAGAAATGGTTGTTGCTAACGCAACACCATTTTAATATCGGTTTCATACACATTGCACGAGAGGTTTCTATTTTGATATGTTTGTTATAAAAAGTAACTCGGAATAACACTTTTTAGCATCTTATTTCAATGTTTATTGACTTTACGTTTCACTGGATGAACTGTAAAAGACAGTATTGTAGCCCAATTCTACCAACTAGCAAATTTTTCACCTAAAACATTACGTGCCAGGTCGATTGTTGCCATATTTAATAATAAAAAAAACAGTTTTTTAAACAGTCCATTTAACAGTGATAACGGTCAGATATGTCGATAAAGGATAACATCAAGTACGTATTATGGTCTAAGGTTTAAATAATTTAATTTCAAATACAAGTTGAGGCAACAAGGCCGGCCGTCTTTGGACATTATGCAGAGTCGTGGAAACAAAACGCGAGCGCTAGGGTTACAGACACTTCTGTGTGGAAACGATTTAAAACTAAGGACTATTGTACACTGCATTATTACATTTTATTTTATGTCAATAAATCGTAAAGTTTTGACAATTGACAAATTCAGTTTTTTTTTAAATACTTCATCGTTTTTGTTTAAAGATTTCTTTGCTTATTGATTTATTTCTTTTTATAATTCATACATTTTCTTAAAATCAATAGTTTTTAAAATCATTTCCAGACATTTTAAGATACATTTTATTTGATTTTGATAAACGAACAATATCCACAACACTAATATAAATTTTTAATATATGTTGGTGTGTTCGTTCCTTTACTGAGGCAATAAAATTGTGCAGAAGTGTACGCCATAAACAGGGCTATGTGTTACGAGCGATATCCAGCAATATATTTGCTGTGCGTTTGCGCTACTCGAGCGGGAGCACCGGCCGTGTGTGTACACCTTTACTTCTATATGTACACTCGCTTACAGTGTGCAGTGGACTTACAACCTTATTGCGTTGCCGTACGGTTCATATATTCGCAAATATTAATGGACGCGATTGTACCTTATTGTACATTTCATTATATCTCGGACATGCGAAAGTTTTGATGTAAACTCGGATTTATGTTTTGCTCATTTCACTGTCACTCGGTTTCTTATTTTCAAATTCTTTAAACTGTTTTCATATATAGTGGTATTTATATTGGTTTTTATTTATTACAACTCTAGGATTAAATCACGCAAAGTGTCTGTAAAAAAAGTACAGATGGATTGTGTAAAATATGTGTCTACGGGAATTCAGATGTCACGGTTGCTAGAGATGTGTGAAGTTCATACTGCGCCGACCCTCCGTAGGAAGAGGGGCAGGCTGATTATGATGATTAAATTCAAACTGTAAACTATCTCTTATAAATCTTAATCAAATGTTTTAACGATTTCAATTTGTAATCTATTCGTTTAATAAGACAGTAATACACACTAGACTTTCTTTACTGGCGTCAGTCTGGAACAATCGCGGTGCGTGTTAACTCATTCAACGTAGCTTCATTCAGTGAATCGGCTTGAATAAAATATCTCCCACGTCTCCTTTCGCGGTCCGCATTCGTTAATAAGTACTATTAGGTGCTATCCAGTTTTATCACAACATGATCTGTCCGCCTCGTGCCTACTCCAAATGCATTCACAATAGCCCGGTGCGGCCGCGGCCGGTCATGGAACTCGCCTATTTGGCATTCACCGGCCAAACAAGTGCCAAATATACTATCACAATGCGATTGCTATGCCTTACGACAGGAATCGGTCCCACACTGTCTGACGCGCGCCGGGGTGACGTCACATGATTTATTCCTATTTGTTTTTATGACGTAACTCAGTATGCTAAACTGCGGACTTGCGGGCCTTTCGTACTTAAAATTCATGTCCGTATTCGAGAGCCTTAGTAGTTCTAATTCATATTGTTTCCCGCACCGGCTTAGTCCTGCACTCCGGCCTGAAGAAACGATATAAGAATATTACAATGTCATTTAACTATGGCGTAATAGTGATTCATTTTGAAAACTTTGTGGTAGTTTCTAATAGATGTAGAATTTTTTTGATTATTAAAACTTTCGTGAGACATTTCAGTTTACTTATAAAAACAGATTAACTCACGTGTAAATTGTTGTCGGCACCGACTAATTTCGAGCATATCGGGGAATCTTCATGTTGAGTAGCGGTACTATAGCGCGTTGGCGGCCCGTCGCTCACTATCTAGTCGGTACCGACACCGATTTACACGTATATAGTTTTCATTATGTATGTAAAAAAAAATGAGTTAATAAGAATAAAATAAACAATAACATATGGTTAAATGTACATCCAATAAATTGTATTGGACGTGTTGAAAACGAGTTCTACATTTATCTTTGCATACAAACAAAGGGCCAATTATAATACAATTTAATTCACAAACGAAAATAATTCTTATAGCATCACGATACTGGCGCACACGAGGCGGGCGACGCTGTTTTTTTTTGTATTGATATTTATTTGTCACGCGACATTATTTACCGTCAAATAAATCACGGTTAATTTTAACTCAATCGTTTATTATAAACAGTAGTACCAACAAATAGATTACAAGTTCGGTGTTAACATTTTACATCTCAACTTCATTCGTTAATGATATATTTTAATTAAAATTTATATCCGACAAAATTATGTAATTCGTTCTAGTTTAAGAGTTCTACTGGTTTATGACTTCCTAGCAAAAAAGTTACAAACAAAATAAACATTAGCTAAAACAGAATTAATTAAAAATATTTAAAATTATGTTTGATCATAAATTTACGTAACTACCAAGAAATATCTATATATATATATATAAACGAATTGCTGTTCGTTAGTCTCGCTAAAACTCGAGAACGGCTGAATGGATTTGTCTTATCTTGGTCTTGGAATGTTCATTGAGGTCTAGGGAAGGTTTAAAAGGTAAGAAAAATTAGAAAAACGCCCGTGAAAAATAGCCCTTTTCCATTTCCCCTAATACTACAGTAATAGAGGACTGCGTGTGTTAGCATTGAAGGTTTCTGCGTGCGTCAGTAAGTGATTATTTTGAGAGTGAAAGATGAACAATAACTTAATTAGTTGTACGTTGTATTGAAGTGGTTGTATTCTTGTGTCGGAGCGCGGTAGTGGCCGCGCTGTCGCTAAGCGGCGGCCCATCGATCACCGCAGACCCTCATATAAATCCTGCTCTCGAACGCGGTGTAAGTCATAAGATGATGCGGTTGAGACTTCGAAGCAACATAACTTTTTTTTTTAATTTTCTCGAAGCTAAAATTCTTGTTGTTCTAAAAAAAAACTACTTTACAGATAATTACGAATTGTCCCTTATGTAGTTTTTTTGTACAGTTATAATTTTAAATTATTCTTTTTTATACTTACATCAAAAGTTCCAATTTTAAAGCAAAGCTAACAAGCTTTCGTTATTTTGTTTGTTTTGGAATGAAATAAAAAAAAAACTGCATAGCCAAGCTAATATATCTTTGTCCACAATACGATCGCGCATTACAAGTTTTATACGAGTTTTAAAAACTGGTTACAACTTTAATTATAAGTGTAATTGCCCGCAAGGCATTTATATGAAATGATGCCGGCTTTTGAGCAAGAGGTACAATTGTGGCAGAGAAAATAAAATAAGTTTAAACATAAATCGAAGATAACCTTGTCAACGGTTAATACCTGTGACAATTATAAGTGAACGACTAAGCGAAAGTCGATTTTCGAAATGTCATTTTCTATTGTTAACAATAACACTAAAGCTATTTAGACAACAAAGGCCTCGGGAGGCATTAGTGGTTCGGTATCTGTAGATTAAAAATGCATACTGCATGGAACTGGATTTATTGTTTTTTTTACACACTACAATATTTCTCCATGTCTAGTGTTATGTTCAACACCAAGGTTACGTGCATCAATACAATGATATTTGACCTTTGAACTTTAATAAAGACAAAAGAATTTGATTTCAATACTTAAAAAAATTATTAAAAAACATGGCAATCTTTCCATTAATATTTTATGAATTAAAATAATGTTTAAATCGTGCATATTTCGTTTAGACTTAACTCGTTAATGCTATTTCACGGCTCATTCAGTCTGCATATTTGTAATACTGTCTTAAAATTTTATGTTTTTATTTTAACACCTGGATTCGAATGCTGCAATTTATACGGTGCTGATAAAATCATTTTAAAATAGAACTTCATAAATATCTAATGGTATAATTCTATCTGCTTAACTGTTTCCAACGACATAAATGCACATTACTGAGCCTTAACTGGAAATGAGTCATCAAAGTTAATATTTAAACTTGAATTAACAATTGAGTGTGCCCTTTGATTAAGAGTGAATGCTCAGGACTATCGTATTAGTATTTAGAAGGTTTTTGTTATTTAATAAATTACTTCATCCACCTGTTCGAGTAAATCTCACGCTTTGACTTTTAAGGTCAAAATCCTTGAAAGGCCATTATCGTGTCAGTGTTACCTGGCTGTTGATATTTTTACATGTCGTGAACATTGTTCAAACAATCGTTAAATGCTTTTAACTTATATTAATAAATAAACTCGACCTATTAGCGCGTCGTTCATTACGACCTCATAATCCTTACTATATGAAAAATATATTTATTCTTTTGAAAGATTTATTTGACATAACAGTGATGCGGTCTCATGATTAAAACATTGTATACAATAAATATGCGATAGAAAAATCTTGTATCCTTTTTAAGGGAAAATGATTGAATTAATGACCGTGTTTGATACAATAATTGTCAATGTTTCAACTCATAATACCATTTCTAATTAAAAGAAAATTCTTTTTCTACAAATTTGTGTTGTATTTTAACCAATTGTAACCACTAATAGTATTCAATAGTGAAAAAATCTGTATATAAATTATATATTATTTATGCCTATACTATTAGAAGTCAGTAAAGCAATATTGCTTTTAAGTGAGCAGTGAACCTAAATAAAGTACTTTATTGAATGTTATTTATTCATTTCGCGAGTCAGTGGACATTTATCATCACCAGCAGCATTGGGAAGCACGACACGTAGCCTGTCGTAACAAAATCAATTGTCACGTAATTGTGTAAGTCAGTGAAAGCGTTTTAAGGTCCTCTAGATATAAAAAAAAGTGTTTCGAACGACTCCCTTTACGTTACCTACGACATCCAAACGCTACATCGAGACGTGGTCAGTGGCTGTATCCAGTTTCTTAATTTCCCGAGGGAGGACGTCTTGTGTCCGTCGACAAATCGAAATGCTTCTGTATCATGTCATAGCGCCTCGCAGTCGCCGTCGCCGTCGCCGGGATCGCGTTACTTTTGTAAACAACATTAATACGGGAGCGGCTGTCACATTGCTGACGTCATCTAGTAAGACATGTTTGCTATCGCGAACAATACGAACCACCAAGAAAATATCAGCGTATTTCCTATTATGTATCCTGCACAGATTTGGCTTGGATTTAGATATATAAATAAGATGTTAACCTCGTTCTCAATGACGATTTATGTTCGGCAATAGCTTTCTCCAACTTTTGTTCGTAAACAGAGTAATAACGCTATCAGATAATGTAAATAAAAGGATCAAAGCCAATGCGGCGTACGCTCGGCGACGATTCCTACTTGTTAAATACAACTTAATACTTACTTGTTTGTTGTGATACATAATAACGAAATATATAAATGACTGTTTTGTACAGAGATCCTTACGAGATATTGACAATGCATTTTATTCTAAAATTGACACTCTTATATGCATAATTATATTTATACAAAAAAAAATACGATGAATATAATACAGTTTAAAAGATACAATTGTTGTAATAACATAAAAGCTCATGTTCGACGAGACGAGATTTCGAATATAAATATGGTCATGAAATTTGAATACGAATATAGTTTCTGATATCATCAGAGGAGAAATTTAATAAACGTTTCGTATTCGATGAGTTTAAAGACGAGTTAGTTAGTGGCACTTGTACACGAACACGTGTCGCGCTGAGCCGAAACCCGTTATCGGGAACGACTCTCAAAGGATTTAATTTCCTGTCGGTGAAATGAGAATCGATTAGTTCGATTTCCGACGGACTCCGGCGCTGAGGGGGTCGATAGTTTCCGATGGCTGGAGCCGAATTTAATAAGACATGTGAGTTAATCTAACCGACATTTCCCATCTAGAGCCTTTCAAGAGTAAATTAGCATCGCATTGATAATGAAAACTTTAAAATAGACTTTTTAAAGATAAAATTTCTCATTCCGTCTGTGATTTTTTATATGGTCTACAGAAATGTGATTTCGGTGAACCACTTATTTTACATACACGCACTCTATATTGATTAATTAATACAGTTAATAATATTTTTAATATATTTAATGCAAATAAAAGAAATGAAAACGTTTTGCTTCATTGCCACTATTCTCAGTACAGCAACTGCAAGACAATACTGAAATAGTTGCGTATTATACCGAAGGTACCAGTTTCAACTAAAATCATGTTAACAGCCTATAAAAAAGTTGAACATGCAACCATTGTCAGTGACCTTTTTGATATTATCTTATTTGCGTACGTGAAGAAATAGGTTGAAATAGTCCAAGAATATTTTCAATGTGCATATTTACAAAATAACCGGTTGCTATTATAAATGAGATCCAGGAAAAGATAAGTATAAAAAGATGTAAAAAAAAAGAAGTATGAACTGCTTCCAAAGAAGGAAAAGTCATGTAATGTGAACCAGAAGCGAGTTATATAACCGAGTATGTGGGACCGGTTCCTTTTATCCATACAAGTACTTGACCTGTCGATAAGACTAGAAAGTGGTTGGGTAAGGGATTCCAACTAGAACTGTCACTGTATAAATTGTAATAAGAGACAATTTCCTATGCCATTTGTTATTGATAATCAGAGTGATATTTGTGATACTTATGTTTTTTGTTTATGTCTTTTTTTAAAGTCTCCTGTTGTTATAGATCCTGTTTAAAGAAATGATTGGTATTAATGTAAATAATTAGTCAAAAAGTTATTTAATTTATTCAGTAACATCGTGTAACAGACCTGTTAAGAAAACATTAGCATAGAATAAATATCTCAAAATGAAAATGTTGACTTACCAAATAGCGGGGCCTCGATTTTCCTGCAACAACACAAAGGTGGGAACTTTTAATTAAAATCTTTGAATAAGTTTAGTTTTCATTAAGAGGAGGGAAGTCTCTGCGTCTTAACTTTGTTATACTTGTTTAGAAATTTGACTTGGTTAAGAGACACAGTTTGTGCTTAGTGTACGTGAGATAGATCTCATAACAAAAAAAATATATTTTTCTTTTATCACATATCATTTGGTTTTTCATTTGTAGAACCACTATTCATACATTGACATTTACGTTTTCTCAAAAGCTTTTAACTTCGCAAAATACTTTTTTAATTGAAATGGCTTATTAGTCGAATATAGGTAGAAAGCTTTGAATCAACAAAGAGGTCTGAGTTGCTTTAAATTTTTTATCTTAATTAAATGCAGCTGTATTTAAATTTTTGTTAATTTCAGTTATGTCACATTTTATTACCAACAAATATGTAAATGTGTGTGAGAGATTTTGGAACGCCATCAAAACCTTTAAGGGTGTTTCTGGGGCATGGAAAAGGTTAATAATTAAATAGATCCGGACCAAAAGGTGTGAACTGATAAGGGAGAGCGTGTCTTTGAATAACGTATAGGCGATGTAAATGATTTATGGATTTGTCGTAAACTTTAGACCTTCCCTTTTTGATGGGGGTACTGTTTAATTGAACTCCAATGCTTACGGCTTGATTATTTTTCAAATTAAATGTATTTTTCCCATAGACATAATTGATAATGTAATTTTAAATATCCGGCTTGAAGGACATTTAATTTTATTATTCATTGTAATGTTATCGTTGTGTGTTAATATATTTGCAGATTATTTATTCTTAAAATAAAACCTCTTTAAGACGTCTTAATAAAGGTAAAAAAAGAAATATTTACCAAGAATTCGGGACATAACTCGCTACACGCGGACTACATTGTTTTATTCAATAAAAAAAAATATTACTTCAAAGTCAGTGTAGCGTCCTCAGTTTTAAATTCTATTAACAAACATAGTGAATATTTTATTCGAAAATGTTATCAAAGTGGCAATTCGATGAGAACCTTACATAAGCCGATGTCGGAAATTTAAGTATGCGCCGAGTCAGAGGTTACGGAGAGAGTGGTCAACGGTCACAGCGACCGCTTTTGTCATGTTAAGAGGTCGTCAGATAAGACATTTGTTTATATTAAAAAAAGACTTACGTGTTAATAAATTAAGGGTACACATTTTTTAGTAAATTAGAAAAAAACAGGCTGTTGTCAGCGATGTTAATTTGGTTCGTAGGATAAATAAAGTGGACGGTTTATATAACACTTATTTCACGAGACTGATTTGAAATAAGGTTTTCTTGGTAATAATCCGGGTTTTCCATTTTTGGAGAACTAATAGTTTGCCATTCTGCGATATGTGATTTAATCACTTTTCTAGAGACTTTCGAAGTCGTCTAAAATAATCGATGTATTTTACGTCGACTATTTTAAAACGAAAGAATAATTTTGACCAAAAACTATTGACAAAATATTGACAGTTGTATATTTTAATTTGAAAGTTCATAGCGATATCTAACTTTGGGATGCTAATTAAACTTGTTTCGTTCAGTGAATTCGTGAATGAGTTTTGAAAATGAATCAGGACGGTTTATTCAAGAAAAAGGAAACTTCTAAACGAGAGACTTGGTAGAAATTAAATTCGATTCTATTTGATAAGTCGGCCGGTTTGATTAGCATATTACAAGGCGGGATGAAAACGAACTTCTCACCTGGCGTCAGCGGATCAGTGGATACTAGAAAATTTGCAACTTTTGCTGATTGGAAACTGAGTCAGCACTTTTATTATTACACAGTGAAGGTATTTTGACGAACTTGAATCTAATATGAACGGCATCTCTTTAACTTTCATTAAACATTAAAAGGAACTATGCTTATTTACTTGAGACTTTTTATTAGACGTTAAGTACATCTATTCTATTAGTTAATGTACTATATTGGACTTTGTTCTATGAAGGCTCGTCTTATTGATATTATGTACTATCAAAATGTGTAATGTGTCATTATTGTAATATTATGTATGTTGTAAGAGTCGTGATATATCGCAAGCTTCTCGTTATAGCGCACCGTGCAACAAAAAAGTTTTGCAACTTTATGACCGAGAGAGTAAATGGAGAGAAATTTATAAAACATTTTCATGCGATAAATTCGATGGCATTAAATCTGACATGTCATGCAGGCATTCAAAAATCTCTCGTAATGCTAATTTCATTTTTTAAACTGATTAAATGTTGAAACCAAATGTTATTTTTTTTATTTAAATCATACTATCGAGTGCCTTACTTAGTTTTTTTTTCGATTAGTTATGGGTTAAAATTACTGCTATGTGTTTGAGAAAGTAAAAGCTTAAAAAGTCAATAGAGGGTCACCCTTTTCATAAAAGTACAATATCATGTTGCCGGGTTACGTCTCGAATTTCTGTTGGCGCCATCAAAATTAATAAATGAACTTTCTATTCAAATCTCCGTTATTTTATTAACCGCCCCCTAAGAAATTAGTACAATTTCTCATTTAATTAAATCCGAGAGTTGAAATTTTATATTCAATCCGTTATTGTCAAAGTAATTCGTTGAAAACTTTAGATTTAGTTTCAAAAGGCAGAATTGAATAGAGCATTGAAGGAATAGGAATCCACTTTGGAGATTTTAATGAGAAATTCGTATCCAATGCTTTGCTAATATTGAGAGAGGATAACGATCGGCGTCAATCTATTCTCGGTTCTGAAAGTTTTCACTGTTTAAACGCAATTCCCCGGCAACAACTTATTTGTCTGTGTGTCCGGGCCAAAATTAAAGCGTAATGTCTCCAAGTTCGGCCATTTTGAAGTTCGGACGGTGCTGCAGATTGAAATTATTACCTGGCCCCCCGGCTTCGGACGGACTCCTACCTAAACATTAAAACTCTACGATTTATTTTGGCGACCGGCTGTCGCTGGCAATTATCGTGGAAAATTTGCTTTTTCGTTAGCCCAAAACTGTAACAAATTCGCTAAGTAATTTATAAATACTCCATTACATATACCCGTTTTAATTTGTATATATGTTATGTAATAAAGACAGTACCGCGGAAGACATTTACCATTGTGCGATGTAATTTTTCTTAATCCACTAACGTCAAAAGACCTTCCTTTATTACATTTATAAAAAGGTTGATCTGATGTCATGTCTAAAGATCAAGTAGACGAGGAAGCTTGGCAGTGTGTCACGACTGCTAAAATAAAGATATTAACAGGCCGAGCCTGCGTGACGCGATCTCACGCCTGTGCTTTAGGACAAGCTTTTTATATATCTAAACAAATAACTTTGACATCAACCGGTCAAGTAATAGGCTTTTAAGTACCTTTTCCTTGTACAGATCAAGGGTATTATAGATTGCGGTTACGTAAGACACGACAACAATAAATATAGGATTAAAAAAAACAAAAATAGGTTTTAATTGTATAAATGTCGGTATCTGGAAAAATCAGTACACGAATAAATAAATTTTGATTTTGGTTAATCAAGATAAAAACAAGCGAAATCACTTTTTTATTATACTTATAATATAGTTTTTATTTAATTGTGTTTAATGCAGGTTATCTTGACATGTCATACTTACATATATCATTATGTAATTAGATAAGCTGCTCAATAGTGGAAGTTAATTTCATTACATAGTATGATAAATGGACACAAATGTATGCTGTATGTGAAACGTCTTTACAAACGACTTTTTGATTGGATCGAAAAGAAATTGTACAAGTGTACGTTACATACATAATAGATTGTACAAAAAAATTGACAACATGTGTAAGTTTTTACTACCTCTCATATATTGTGAGTATTAATAATGCATACACAAATGTCATTCATGTTAATGTAAAAAAAACAACTTTTTTTATCTACGGCGTTTATTATCTATTTTATACAAGACATTTTTGGCTAGTTAAAATTCAATTTTGTTTTAAATTTTCTTTTTATTATGTGAAAGGAATTAGAAAAGGCTTTTGTCTAACAGTCAACAGACAAAGTCTGATGATGGTGATGGAGTGACTCATAATTTTTTGTATAAATTAAGACAAACAAACAGCCTATTGATTTCTATAATACGCAAGTGACCGCTGCTCATACTCATGTGCAAGGACATTGAGTTCTAGATGCAACCTTACCTTAGAAATTACGCTTTAGTTATATTGTACTAATACAGTGACACCTGTCTCCTTGTCTCATCATTCACATCTTGATAGGTGCCAGGAAACACGATTGAGATGAATGTTATCTTGATGGCGACAACGTACAGAACACGCACGACAATGATTCGCGAAAGCGGACCGACTTGTTCAGCCGCGACGGAGAGAGCGCGCCGACTAGAAAATTATTTAGTAAAACACTAATGGTTTTAATGATTATTTATGAGAATTGAAATTTAATATATGTGTAATAACATCAAGAAGAAAGTAAGATCTCAAACAAGGACATGGAGTTAGTTTAATAACGTGTTAAAGGTCTTATGAAGCTTGTAGCAAGATCTTTATATACATTAATATTTTAGTTATCACATTTAAAAAATGAAATGATAACTTGATTGTTATAACGTCACATAGTTTAAAAGTAATTTAATTTAATAGTTTAAAAAAAAAATTAAGTTACGTTCGAATTTCAAACAATAGTCGATCCTTAGTTGATGTTGAGATTATTGTGTTAAAATTGTATTAAGATAAGTGATAGTTTGTTTAATAAGCAGACATTTTATTTTACATTTTGTTTATTTAATGTCCTTCGGCCATTTTACCTTTGAGACATGTCGGTTGGAATATGAAAATAACGTTTTTTATAGGACACTTATGTTGGGATATAAAAGTTTTGAATGTGTCGTGCAAATGTTTATGACTATATCAATATGAACGTATCTTTGGGTATTTTATACTGCAATAACAATCCTTCTCTCATCTCGAAAAGAAATATTACATCAAAGAGATGTAAACTGCAAGTTGCTTTAAGACTTTGATTATGGTAATAAAAGTTAAGCAATTTTCTTTATTGTGATTAACTTTGAATACTAAATAATAATAAAAATTGTCAATTGAAAATAACAAGTGATCTGTGATCAATTAAAAAAAGTTAAGCATTAAAACTCGGCGCGTGCGCAATCTGCGCGTTGAAGTCTAATATAGAGAATAAAAGCGACATCTACCTGACTGTTGAAGAAATGTAATTTAAATGAGTTTAAAACGAGACGAGCACGTAAACTGTGCTTTATTTAATTCTTAACTATAGGTAATTTTTACTTTATATTTTTCAATGAAATCACATGAGGGTTGGTTACACGTAAATACAATACTGTTTTCTACAACGCTGGATAAATTTTTATGATTAAATTGGGTAAAATAAGCATTCACATTTATTGATGTTCATTTACACTTGTTTCATTAAATTAAGAGATAGATTCAATTTGACTTTTATTGCGAAACATGTAAAGAAATAATTTGTATGACGTAATAGAGAAACTCTACGCATTTTTTTTTATTAAATCTTATCACCAAAGTACGCAATTGTAGACAAGTGAATTTAATTTTTATAATGAGAAAGTGTCTTGTCAATTTAACAGGCGACGGATTATCGATTAATGTTTTCGTAGCTTAATTATCGACGAGGTCAATAGTTCTTTTTTTTTGAGTTGGCAATTCAACGGAAAATTGTGAATTATAGTTACGTAAGTGTCAAAGCGATTTGCATCACAATTAAGCGGTCAACGCAACAATATTATATAACACCTCGGATATTACGGATTTTAATATAAATGGGTTTGTTCATGGGATTGTAATAAAGCTATAAAGTTTATTATAAAGAAGCTGTAACGGTTTGTGATTGGCAGAGTTAGTCATTATTAAAATATATTTCGTTTTAGTGTGAACACTCCTGTTTAAAAAGACATATTCGTAATTGCTTCCATTTTCTATCTTTATTGAACATACATAATGAAATATGTTAAGCATTGGGAAAAGTCCAGCAGTGGGCAGACAAAAGCTGATGATGATGACGATGATGATTAAAGTATGTATGAATGTTTGTAACTAAAGCTTTATAATAGCTGAACGGATTATAAGTAAAATTTTAAACAGAGATTGATTTCAATCTGCCAATTCCAAACGAACGAAGGTTTTTTTGTGATTGTTTTATCATATTTTGTCGCGAAGCATTAGCTTTACTAAGCTCGAGGTGGGCGTAGAGGGCGCATAGCTTAAATATTGTTTAAGAAAAGCACCAGTAGCCTATTGGTTAAGGGTACCAATGGGTCGCGCAATCGAAACCCGCCATTTGACTATTGTGAACCATATCCTAACAGAAGCTTTTTCAAGTACACCTGAAATGGTTACAAGAAATATTAGTAAATTAACAAAAGACTACTAATATTTACAATAAAAAAACTAATTCAAGAGGTCTCTCAGGAGCGGCGGCTAGAGGCGTTAATTTAATACTACAATATTGGGTTGAACGCGGACGTCAGCTAGTCTTCGTTTAACATGGTCATGGTTATAAATATGATTGATTTATGATGTAAATTACATCACATCTGTTTGTTACAAACATGTTACGAACACGTGGTAGTACGCTCAACATAACTATAAGTTTTAACTATGAAGAGCTGAATTAAAACGATACTTAGGGAGTATGAGTTTTGTGTAGTAAGGCAGCTTATGATTCAGAACTTATATGAACATCTTGCAGATTGGGAGACGTTCGTTGAAATAAGTAGCCTGTTTGCGTTCTGTTCCCAGTTTTAATCAAGTCGGTGAGGCATCGCATGCAGCTTGCGGTCGTCTAGTGGACTTTAAACTTGCTTGATGAGGTCCCAGGACACTGATGTCTCGGACACGGCGGTTCCCGACTTGCTTTTATTTATGTTCCCTTTAACTTTGTCTTGTTGATTTTTCAAATATAAAAAATATTTTGTATGTGATTTTCAAATTGAAATTTTTAATATTATTTTGCTTAGTTCCATGTGAATGGATTCGCGGGCGACAGCTAGTTAAAGTTTCCTTGTTCTAATAACACTTACGTTGTTTACTTGGATACTTTATAAATAACACACATTTTTTTTATTGTAGGTAATGCTAGTTTTGCTGTAATACCTTCTTCCTTTATAGGTATAACTGACCTAGACAATGTAGGTCAGTGATATATTACTTAAGGTGTTTGATGATATGACTATATTAATAACATATTAACATTATACTTGACATGTTTAATGAAAAAAAAAACATACGCATTAATGATACCCTCTGACAATTCACCTTGAAATCACATCATATGTGTGTCACTTTTTTAGCATAGCATACGAACGGCGGGAACACCTTCGATGATCTCGACGTGCATCCGTAATGCTAGAAGAACTGTGGATACGTAACAGCCTTTTTATAATAAGTACGTTTGCTTCTTTATGGCCCCTAAATAGTACTCGCTTGGAAAGACAACTGAAGATCGTTCACGACGCTTCTGTGCGATGGAGTAAATACTAAGAATATATCAGTGTTGAGGTATAGTATATATGTATAGAATTATTTTCGCTGATAGACTAGTTTAGAGTAATGAAAATGTTTTTTTTGATAAAGCGATTGATTAAGTCCAGATTTATCCGCATTATTTGTAGTTTAATGTTACTTTGAGGCTACATCTTGGGGTCGGCGGGAAGTCGTTGGATGCGGTAGAACCACACGCTATGGGAGGCATTGGGGAAGTCATATACCTAGCAATGGATAGAAATAGCCTGGTAACGATGATGAAAGTTGACGATGACATTCTTTCTCGAAATTATATTTCAGTAAATATTTTAAATTTCGTTTTTCTATTTGTTTGTGTTTTTATTGATTTTATTTCATAAATTGCTATTAAAATTCTCGTTTACCTAAGATTTAGTACACAATCGAAACTCAATATTGGCGCGTACAATATTTAATATTCATTATAAAAGGCGAAGGGTCTCCTTTTATCTAAGAGAAAACCTGTAAGTTTCTAAGCAGTTATTTACTGGGTGGCCTTCGAACGCGCCTTGTTATTAAAATTAGAGCAAATTGAATATTAGACCTTGGTTATATGCAAAACGAGTTGGTGAATTCGCGAAAATACTTAGAGCTAGATATTAAGGAAACAAAGAATATTACGTATCGAGCGTCGCCGGCGCAGTTGTTAAGCGCTTGACCGGTCCGGACCGTACTCGACATTGTCCAGGTTCGATCCCGCCATGTACCAATGTGTTTTTCAATTTTCGAATTGCATATGT
>JAODUI010000028.1:6285367-6302359 GCA_027563995.1 Papilio gigon
CCCCCGATGGGCTCGAAACTAGTCGGTACTGACACCGAGTTGCACGTGAGTTAAGCCGTTTTATAAGTTATATAGTATAAATTCGTTCATCTTGTTTAAAAGTTATCGCTGAGATGCTGCTCGAAGTAAAAACAAAAGTGCACGCTGGCCGGGCGAGCCGAACTCTGTAAGTAATGGAATGGACGGAAAGAACCGACGCGGTACAACACTGAAGTAATCTCAACTAAGATTAAGTCTCCAAGTTACAGTATCGACTGTTCTAAGTGCATTATTTTGTATTCGCAACTTCCTATCGCTTCACAACTTAGGTTTAGCAAAACTTATTTGTGTAAAACAAGGATGGATTGGTGTTCCAATTTGTGACTTTTAAGATTGTTCCGCTGTGACGCTTTAAACATTGTCCTTATTTTTTTTAGGGGATAATAGGGACAGCGGGAACACGGAAGTGTTCATTGATGGCCATGGACATCCGCTTCGCTATAGGAGATGCGTTGCCGGCCATTGAGAAAAAGATACAGTATTTATCTTGTTTTAATTAGTAGCAAATAATATAAGACTAACAGCTTGTAACCTTCATAATAAGGAATGCTTCCTAATTAATTTCGAATAAAAAATAACCTAATGGCTAAGGATACGACTATTGTTATGGACCATATCCTAGCACAAGCGTACAGCTGAGTTGGACTGGTAAAAGAAATGTTAGTAAATTAACAGAAATCTGCTAATATTTTTTACAAATAAAATGACCCGCATCAGTCGGATAATGCAGGTTTTCATAAAATGTTACTTACCAGTACAAAATGAAAAAGCAATTCTTAAAAGTTATCGAAGCAGATAATTTATGGATTGCTATAGATGCTATAGAGAATATTATTGTTAACACTGATATAAATCTGTACAAGCGGCGTTACTGGTTTCGGTGTAGCATTACGGATACCGTAAGATCTTTGTTAAAGATGTTTCCATGGACGCGAGTGCAATTTTGTGGGTCAGTGACATTTGCTGACGGTAGATAAACATTGTGTGGAACTTGTTTGTAGATTCCTTGATCTTGACATAGATTTGGTATAAATAAATCCTGAGTAAAACTCGTTTCAAGCTTGTTTATTTGCAATATGTACATATCGACGGTTAAGATACAAAGTGCATATGAAATATGCAAACGATATAACGATATGAATTTTATAAAAGGTACGATATCTATGTATGTGTCTAGATGTCATACACTTGTGCTAGTGGCCCAGTTTCAAGAATTTCATGCCAGAATTAATTATATTTATAATTAACAATCTGCATGTCGTGTTTACATATTAAATGAAGTTCTAGACTATATACCTTTAACACGTTCGCTGCGGCATCAATTTTTACGTACTTTCCATCCCTGTGGTACGAGATGTTATGGACTCGTCCGTGACGTTAGTGCGTCACGACGTCCTATAGGGCCCACCTTCCCTAACAAAGTTATGCTCTTCGGTCCACAGAGAAGTACATGTTTTTCCTTGCCGCACCACAGGGAAGTTGCATTAGGGATGATTTAGACCTCGTTTTGCAGCGAACGTGTTAACTCCTACTCATTTTACTACAGTAGCAATTTAAATAGTAAACAAAGAACAGGTGAAATACTCAAGTGACTTATGAATACTATAAATGCATAAGTTTTTAAACTGATGTCGAAGAAATTTGGCTTAGATGATCGCAGTCGGGAAGAAATTATAGTCTTTTTATAAGGTTATTTATTACTTTGCATAAAGGATGTCGTGGGCTACAGCTGGCAGCAAAAAGAATATCCTCGATTCGATTTTGTATTTGCAGGAATTGAACGTGGAACCCTTGAAGTGTTAGTGACGTCACCTCTGCACGAATGATGCATTGAAGGAATACGCGTTGTTAAATAATTACGTTGTTACATTACTCAATATTTAAATACACAGCTGGTAATAACTAAGATTGTTCGCGTGCGGAAACTGCAAAAAGCAATGTATAGGGTCACACTGAAGCTATGAAACATCATAATTCATCGCTTTTTGATGATGATTTTGATGGCAATGAAATTCTAATAAAATAGTGGTAAGTTAAAAAGTTTTACATGTTATTAGTGTATTCAACAATTATATTTCTATTGTGTTAGATAAAATTCACATTATGTTTTTTTCTATGAGTGAATAAAATTAAATGTTTTGTAATCGACAAAAAATTTTCAACGTCCTTGTTTTATAACTACTGTTGTCTGCGATTAAAAAATTAGCGAATTATGTTATTAAGTTTTACAAGGTTAGATATATAAAAATGATGGATAGAAGTTTAATATATGTGGAGATACCGTATGAGATAATTCTATCCACGTTCTGTACAAGGTTTATGTAGTAGTAATGTCAAGAGCGGTAGAAAGATATCCGTTATCTTGACCGATTTAAAACCAAGTTTCTTCTATAAATCCATACAAAGTGCAGTTTAATATAGAAAAATATGTCCGGTATCTTGTTTGTGTAGCTGCTTATGGTCAAATTAAGTTATATTTTGCGGATGGTATGAGTTTTATCGGATTAAAATTTCCACACCTTTAATGGTCGATTTTTATTAGCGTTCGATGTAATTGGAATTACATCGTGTTTAATTATGCATGTTAATAGTAACAACCACACTCAGAGCAGGTAAATGAAGTCCCTTAGTGTATACTTTGTACGTAAAATAAACTAGTGTGTGTTTATTAAACGATTATTTGAATATTATAGCGATGGCTTAAAATATTGTTTATGTTACTACAAGTACATTGGAAATATCTTTGTCAAATTCTTTTATACAATACTCATAAAGTTAGCATTCAGCACGGGTTAAGAATGTCGCGGGAAGAGCACTGAACCTTGTTATGGGGGCATTGACTTTCCACAGTGCGGTCACTTTCGACTGTAAACGAAGTTTTGAGAATTGTAAGTGATTACATGTTTGTTTGTATAAAACCTTTTCCTTATTTGAAGTTTATCTAACGTCTGGTTATCTAAGAATTCCATTGCCTTCGGATTAACACGACTGACTCATAATTAGTAATACATATTGCGATGGTTTTTATTAAATAGTTGTTTATGTGTAATTCAAATGACTTTAAATATATAACTTACTTTTAGGCTAACACATGAATACGAAATAAATAAAAATAATATTTTTAATACTTATTTGGATAATATGTAATTTTTGAAAATATAGTTGAATGTATATTATTATTTAAAAAAAATCGCTTGACACCGAGCGAGGGGCACCGATATTACGGCTCTGCACCACACGGATGTGTTTTATAAATTGGTTGAAATATCTCTTAAATATGTGTTTTCTATTTGTTCATAAATGTAGTAGAAGTGAGTTATCTATGTTGACTATCGTATAAAAAGATGAAAGAGATGTTGGAATGCAGAACGAACGAGGCAGTTTTTGTATGTAGCGTCGTGTTGCATTCTCTGTAACAGATGTATTTTACATAACTAGACATGTATTTGTAATTCGCTGCACACGAGCCGACGGAATTAATGAGATTTAAATTCTTACGAATAGTAAACAACCGGATGCTTGTATATAACATATATATGTAATGCAGCAGCAACATACAATTATTGATATGTTTTATTATTTAATAACAGAGTACAGCTTGTATGTTTGCAGTTAGCTTAAAGACACTAGATTAATATTAACACACGTTGATCGAGATTAATTGAAACGTCAATAGACTAATAGTTAAGGGTACGGACAACCGAAAAACGGGCATGAGTTCGTAGCCCACCATTCGACTATTCATTAACCATATTGTAGGAAATATTAGTTAATTAAAAAAAAACTATTGACATTTATAAAAAAATATACGTTTTATTGTTATGAAAAAAAATATTGTTTTTTTTTTATAGTTTCAGTAGAATGTTGTACATTAAAACATTTTTAGGCTAGTTTTGAGATGTCTGTTTAGTTTACTGATTAATTCTTGTATTATATAATAGACACGAATATTGTTAATTCGACCTTGTAAGATAATGCCAGACTCGTTAATTTCTCACTTGATTAAGCGTTGCGATAATAATTATCGAACGAACAGTAGACACTTGCCTATCGAAGCGAGAACTTGATTTGTTTGTTTTTAATATGTTATTTAACAAGAGTTTTGTTTGCAAAGGATTTATAAGTATACAATGTTATTACATAATATATAATTATATATGTGTATTTAGCTTTGATGACAGTACTTGATGTTTTAAAGAAGAACAGTCTACCTATTTCCTAGTATATCTATTTTTTATATTAGTAGGTTTTGCTAATTTACTAATAATTATTTTACACCATCTAGGCTCTAAGCTTGTGCTAGGATATGGTTTCCGACAGTATGGACGGCGGGACTCTTGATCGACTCCACGATGGTATATCCGTACCCTCAATCATTAGTATATTGGCACTTAAATAATTGTTAATAATAAATTTACTTAATTATTAATAATACATTTAATATTTTTTTTTCTATAAATAGGTTTGATGTCTGAAATTTAAATAACATTTCAAATTTAAATCAGTTAGTGTTAACTGCAACTCGGTAAGCAACAATGAATACAGCTGACCGACTTCTTACGCACGTAACCAGTTAAAGATCGGTTACGACAGTGCGGTTATCAGAAATTCCACGGAGCCATCCTTAGTTAATCTCCTTTGTCGGGCATAACGTCGAAACGAGGTGTTACTTGTGACTTTCGCCGCGCACAGCGATCACAAGGCAGATTCATTGGGTCGATTCTGATCTATTGAGGCGTTGTGTATAATTGGTTGCGTCAGAGTACCGCTACGTGCGGCCGGTGCCGTACCGGGTCTGCGGCGCGTCGCGTCGCGTGCGCTGAATATTTTATAACGAGACGCTTTCACGACTCTTCATACAGTATCATACAAACTTTATGCTGGCTCATAATTGCGTACAAGATGCTGTACCGAAGTATAGAACAACAAGTTACTGTTGCAATTCACCGTTCGGAGTTAGACGGTACGTTTTAAATTACATTTTAATATAATTTATATAAATGACACAAAATAACAAAAAATAACCGTGACTGTGATCGCTCATTATATCTATCAAAAAGCCGTGTCAAAAGTAACCTTAACCACCAGTCATAGACTAATAGCGCAGACTCAGTAACTTTTTAGAATAAAGAATATATTAGTGTTGTTAAATGGCTTAAACTATTACGTTTGAATATTGTAATACTTTAAGTCGTCGTTCTTTTTTTTTATAGCTACACTAATGTCTAAGAATGCATCTATACACGCCGGTTATTTTTTTTTTGAAATTGTCGATGTTGAACGGATAAAAAATAATAAGGAATCAATTTTATGACATTGATATCCGTTTAATAAAACCGAATTCATATTTTTGTTAACTTAGTCTAAAGTTCAATATGACTGCTTGTATGGTCGATTTCCGGGTTAATTTTTTTAAATATTTTTTAAAGTAAATCAAATTATTGAGTTTTTATAGATCGCATATTAATTACTAAACTTACATTTTATCAAAAGTAATTTATTTCAGTATTATACTTTTAAAAAGCCTTGAAGAGATTCAAAATATGTATGAAAAATGCATAGCAATAATCAAATGCAATTTAATATAAATTTCTCGTTATAACCATGAAATATAATGGTTTGCAAAATGAACTTTTAACGAAGAACAATAAAATTTGCACACGTATCGAAACATTTATGAAACCGGTCAAAAAACGCATGCTTAAAACAATTGAATAGCTTACAATGAATTTACAAAAATATGTTTTATTGAATACTGTTAAATTTCATAAATAAATGGAGTTAAATTTTAACTACAATCTATTTTTTTTGTGAGATATGAATACAATACATCAATTAATATTCACAATATTTTATTTAAATCTTAATTATTTTTTTTAAAACATTCAATTTCTGGTAAACGTTTTTATTAACAAAATTTAAAATACAAATAATTTATTTATTAAAACTTTGCACACAAAATAAAAAAATGTACAATTTCATACAAACTAAACAAAAAGAAAGAAGTACAGTAGGTTGGCGAGCTTGACTCTTCAAGAGTTCTTTTAATGCTGACCCCCCGAGATTTAAAAGCTGTCTGCTAATTTTTTATACTATAATTGAAACCTTAATCATTAATAACAATAAAACTATATTGAAAAAAGTTATTCATAAGACCGCTGCACGAAATCTTAAAACTGACATCATAATCTGTTTTTGTTAAAGTTTTTTGCGAACTCAGAGGATCTCAAAGGGCGTTACATAAGCTATAACATCCGTTAAATCCAATTAAAAACCTGCTTATCCGTTGCGTCTATTAGATCAGAGTGTATTTATAAAAATGATAACATTGTAAAAACAAATAAGATACGAAAACTTCGTTTTGTTGTTCACAGTTCAACGATAATTATCTCTGACGGAAAATGATTAAGTTTGCCCGTTGCTTGCGCAATGTATCTTAAAGTTTTTGCTTCCGACTGTACTGCGCAGTGAGAGTAATTCTCAATTTTCTAGGTCACGCTGATCGCGCCTCCGAGTTCAACCGGCGTGGGATATTTTTGTTGTATATGAGAGAAAACTACGACCGACTTGTATTGTTTCGCTAAAAAATCGCATCGGTCACGCGTTGATTATTGTATTAACACAACTATTAAGGCAATTTTTATTTATTTAATTTAACAAAACACGTTTAAAAAAGGCAAAGAATTTTAATCTTGATTTTTGCTGATGTTTGCCACGCACGTATTTTTTTTTTAAATAATTATGGATCATGCTATCAAATGTAAAATCCCATTAGGAATCTTTAATAATGTTGAAAACTCTTAAAATGTATTGTATTCCTTATTACTTCGCCAGATTATTATATTTTTTTTAAATAAATTTTATTTTATTTAGCTATTATTTAATTTAATAAAATTGTATTTTAATGAAAAAACACTTTATTTTAGTTATTTCCGAAGTATAATTAATTAGTTTACAAAGTCACGAAGCGATAATAGGTTTCCGACCGGTGTGTCCTAACGATGTTACATATTCTTCGCGATCAGCGGCGGGCTGTCGAAATCGAAGGCAAAAAATTCATCGACCACCAATTGTTACAAGCTCATGCTAATTTGAATGCAACTCCATACTTGTGAAACGGTTCGGTTTACCTGAAGTCTTTCGTAACGTCATCTTGATTGGCTTTAAGTGTTTTTGTAACGTGAATTTTCCGAAATAATTGCAATAATTACTGCTAACATCCAAGCTGAGTGAAATTTTAAAATAAACTTCAAATTCGTAATAACCAAACTATCATCATCATCATCATCATCATCCTCAGCAGCCTTTACCAAACTATTCTAACTTTTAATTAAATAGACAATAAAATATTCTAATACAAAATTATAAAAAGTAAAATTCAAAATATTCTAATATGAAACACTGTAGTTAAAAGAATAAATTGTATTTAAAATAAATAGAAGTAATTTTTTTTAATGTTAACCATTTAAAAAAATAATTATTTTAATTTATTTATTAATACAAATTATTTCATAATTAAACACTCAAAATTAATTAATGCAGCATCAATTAAAATATTAAATGATATTTTTAATGAATAAAAACATTTAAATAAACTTTGGAACGAAAAACACCACTGTAAATAAATATTTTACAATACAGTGTTTAAAGAGTTACTTTTCATGGAAATTACATTTTATTATTAAATAAAATCATATTAAAAGCTCGTAAATTTAATATGTATTTCATTTTATGAATGTTACTGTTATTTGATTGAATACATAAATAGAGATGCATATATATTTAGGTAGGTATTATTTTCATGTCATCGTATAAAGCGACTACACACGGATTAACTCACCTGTGTTAATATGATAACACAATCACAACAGTCTAGCTTTCGAGTCACAGTTCACAAATGGATCACGGTTCGTCCGCTCGCCGCGTATCGTTTGACGGAGGTTCTAAGTTCGTTGTCGGCCAGTGTCGTTCTTACACTGAGCGGATCGACAGAAGACTTGTGCGTTTGCGCCCGCGCACGCTCACCTAAAAGTAAAACCGAAACCGTTTACCGCGTAAATCGAACAGACACACACCCTACACAATAGCTCACTATATTAAGGTTAAGGATAAAAGTGCGGTAATATTAGAGATAGTTTTTTTTTTAATCGATTAGATATAGCGTGCGTATGTTGCGTATGGTAACGTTAATTAAGTCTTTGGTAAGCAACAATTGGAGCGTGTGAGTATCCTGTAGATGGTAAAATAATTAACGCTTTTAATGCTAACGTTGTATGCATATGAACACACGTCTGCTTTCATTAGCGAGATAGAATAATTGTAACAAATTCGTATAATAAATTTTATTAAAAATATTTTAACAATAAATAAAACTACATTTATTACAATATTCAAATATTTATTCACATGTTATTAAATAGAATTTAATCTGAATCTGAAATAAATAATTAAACGAAAATAAAAATTGCAAAACAATAATCGTAGAATCGATTGTCACATACTTCTTGTAACAGTCCTAAGCTTTTTATTTACTTTTCACATAATTCGATGGAAAATTAAACAATGCCGTCGTACTGTTATTGCTGCTACATGTTTCTTACTGCTGGTTGAGTAACACAAGAAATGAGCATTACACACTGTCTTGGGAAACGACACATTATAATATATCACCGTATTTATTAAGTGCTTTGAAGAAACAACTCTATGACAGTAAAAAAGTTACTACATTCGTATTACATGCGATTTGCGTAAATTGTAAACCATTAGCGTACTTTATTTAATGCAAAAAATGTATGAAATTTTCAATGGATATAAATATTACAATTTTTAACCTAACATACGTCTTAACTGTGCTGTGTGAAATAAGAACTAAGTACTAAGTTTTCGTTACTTGTTCGGAGTTTGATGTACCGAGATGTGTTTGTAGCGAGAACAAAGGTTATTGTGGAATGTTCAGTGAATACAGCCTTATTAAGTACTAACTTCAAGGAATACCGGGCCTTTGTAAGGTCTTGCTAGTGTCACGGTGAATGCTAATACTCATGTCAGGAGGAAGTTTTCTGCGCGTATAAAATGAATTATTTATTTATTTGTTGATCGAGATTTTATTTGTTTATTGACTAACTAGAGTGGCGCAGCGACCCGAAGCCTGTCTTGGCTTACGACAGTAAAAGTCTCCTACTAACTCCTTCCAGCGACATCGCTACCCTGTCCTGGACTTGGAGCTCTCTCAGGTTTACACTTCTAAATAGTAAATGTACTTTGGATATTGTTTTAGCATTTTTTTAAAAATAATATGTGATGTGATTCGCCGTGATGAGGGTAACATCTTATCAGGTGTCAAAATAATCTTAAATAAAAAGTGGCTTCAGACAGAGCTTTTAGACATTTCTTTTTATTTTATTTTCAATTGAATTGAATCAAAGGTGCATTAAGGTAATAGGATTTCATGATTGTTATTTTTCTCTTAACATTACCAAATAAAGACCAATTTGTTACTACGAAATTATTGGAATCAATATGTCATTTGGAATTTAAGACTAAATTGTTTTATGATTAAAAATTTATGTAAAAAATTACTACCAATAAATTATTTTTTTTTCATGAATAAATGTTTTTGTTCTCTATTATTTAATAAAGTATGTGTCGTATTTCTGTACTATATTTGAGGGACAGCTGGAAAAAAAATAGAAAAAAAACTACAAACTTAAAACTTCACAAAACTTTAAAACATAATGCACCGACCGGCGTGTTTCTTAAAATATTGCGGTGCAGTGCAAAAATGTTTGGACGCAAAATGAAAATGCACAAAGAATTTTGGATTATTTTATTCGACTACGTTTTGGCACTGAGCACGATGTCAATGGATCGTTGGGTCCAGATTCGATTGCCAACATTGAAGAGTCATCTCACTTAAAATTTGTCACGTTCAGCAAGTTGGCCGAATTAAAATATGCCAACTCACAATAGTAGCTCTTAATGGAAATGAAAATATTAGTTTTTATTTTTTTATTTAAAACATTAGTAGATACATCTTGCTTACTAATATTTCTTGTAACCGTTCTAGGGAATTATAAAAAAGCTTGTATTAGGATAAGGTTCACGACAATAGATTAATAGCGGGGTTAGAATGCACTACTACTAGATTGGTAGTACATAACCATTAGGCTATCGGTGCTTAGAACTTTTTGGTTAGGCGTATCCGGATTATAAAACAATTGAATAAAGAAACATTCATGTCCAATATATTTATATCTATTCCTTCATGTATTATTAATATTCGAATGACCATAATATGTCGATTCTTTCGAAGTTTGTTTGTTTAAAACTTAGAAAATCAACTGTTGCATCGGCAAACTAACTGAAGGTAAAGCATATGTACTTATTGCTCGGCTTTCATGTCTTTGTTAATGTGAAATATGACCATCAAGTAAATCAAACTTTTTCCCACTAAATTACACACATTTTTCATTAGTACAAATTGAAGAAAGTTAGACGTATTCGTGATCGTGTCGCGTGTCATCAAATGGTTTGGTGGCGTCAACGTTGTTGTCACCGAGCAGTTAATGCCGAGTGCTATAAAGTTCGCGAAACATTTTAGGTTCGTAAACTTTGTTCACGCAAATGAACTTTAACTGATACACCCTTCACTTGTTCCGAGTTCCACTTTTCGTTATAAAATGAGGCACATTTGATATAAAGGGGAGTCGGATTCGAGCGTGACGTGGTTTCGACTGCAACATTTGGTGTTCTTACATTTACTTTGTAAGAACAGAGATAGACAATGCATCTATATAAATTACCTAGGAATGGAAACTTGGAGTCATAGTTTTATCAAACCTATTTAACACTTATCGCCTTCGTTGTTGTGATTCAAATCAGTCAAAAGTACTGAAATAATCAAACGAATAAATTGATGACGTCACTGTACACAGAAAACATTTAAACGAAATGAAATATTAGTAACTAGAAGTTGAGGATATTATTTTACAAAAAGCGAGTAGTTAATACATTTGTAATCCACCAATTTTTCGATAAATTACATTTAAACTAAATTTTATTATAATACAAGCGCCAATAGCTTAATGATCATGGGTACGGACCAACGATCTAGCGGTCGTCGGTTCGAATTCCGCCATTTGATTACTGTCGTGGACCATATCCTAACACAAGCTCAAGCTTACCAGAAATGGTGACAAGAAATCTTATTAAATTGACAAAAATCTTCTAATACTTAAAAAAAAAAGTGACGAATAAAACAAAATAACGAACAAGCGTGATCTTTCCACTGTAACTGTCAAAAATCCGCGATAAATAATTACCTCATTCAGTCATAGACTAATAGCGCAGACTCAATAACTTTTAAGTTCCCAGAACATACCAGTGTTGTCAAATGGCTTATACATCTGTTTATCTTATTGTATTAAACAGATTGATACCTTTTATCGCAAATAACCTACTTCGGCACTGAATTTGTAGCAAATTACATGGTAATAAGTATTGACAATCGAATAGAAATTCTGATACGATAATTTGTGGTTTATCAAATTGAATGAGCATTTTAAAATATTACCACAGACTTAGTTAACTTATTCTTTGTTAAGTTTCGATGCTTTAAGCGTCAATAAATATCAGAAGACGGGCAACTTTGTCATTTTAATGTTACAACTTAAGTTTGAACCATTGTTCACGTATCGTTAACTTGGGACTATGTTTACGAGATGTTACAAGATGGTTGTCATTTATGCATTAATGTAGAATCGAAGCGACACAATGCTTGGTCTAGTTACAGACATAGCGCACGACTGCGCCCGACCCTAATATGAGAAACGTCTGACTACACATGATCACCAGATGGCATAATTCAAGTATAGTTTAACACTGTACACTGCGATTCACGCACAATACTACAATGGCCACTATGGTGATCCTTTCAATGTAGATTTATACGCGAAATCTGATTAAACAACAATTTAAAGACTGATTGTGTTAAGAACATAAATTTAGTAACAGAACACGGAGAACCTTTTTAGTATTTATCATTCCGGTGTTATGATTTTTTATAAGAAGAATTATTAAAATTTTCGTGAGACATTTCACTATACTACTTATTAAAACGGCTTAACTCACGTGTAAATTGGCGTCGGTACTGACTAGTAATTTCGAGACCATCGAGGGCTCTTCTTCAGGGTGAGTGGGATTGATACTATAGCTCATTCGCGGCACGTCGGTGAGCGACTGAAGAAGAGTCCCCGATGGGCTCGAAACTAGTAGGTACCGACACCGATTAACACGTGAGTTGAGTCGTTTTTTTTAAGTAGTAAAGAAGGATTGTGTGATTTTTATTTTCTATTTTTTAAACAATTAAAAAAAATGTTTATTACAGACTTGTGTTAGCCTTTAAGTGTATTACACGATGATGTGTATTTAGTTACATCATTTAATTTCATTTATCTGTATTTGTTTTATATAATATGTTAGCTTCCTAATGAAATAAACGAATAAACGTAAAAAGTGAACTGAAGTACTGCAAATAATTAAAATTATAATAGTTGACAATCTATTATTAGTTAACGTCTATATTCAAATAACAAATGTAATCTCAGAAGGTCCTCTGATGTCGATCGAAGCAGTCCAAGTAGTAAAGTTCACGATCCAGCAGTGACCAACATAACTCTCTATCAACGACAGCCAGAACGACTGACCTGAGTAACTCAGCTAACGATTTATTGTCTCAAACGGTCACATTGACTTAAGTAATGGATTTTGCATTAACTTCAAATGGTAGCTGGAATCTAGAGTCGGGACATTGAAATGTTGTTATTGGATATGTGTTTACTCAATAAATAAACACGCTTTTATATACAAAACATTGATTCAATTTAATATTTAATTACATCGATAAAACAAAGGAAATGAGATTTTCTAAACCATATTTAACTTGCTTTTGTTTACACATTTCGGTCAAATTTAATTTTCATCAACATTTGGGTTAACGAAACACACTGTTAGTTGGTAAAAGCCGTTTGAAGTTCTATTTTTAAACGGTTGTATTTAAACTAAATATAAAACATTAAATATTGTAATAAAAATGTAAATATTTTGTTAGTGTCATTACAAAGTTGACCACAGTTGATTTCACGATATAAAAAAAAATAACGTTATCTTTATTTGGAATACTAACTGATATATTTTTGAAGGATTCCTGTCACGGGGTAAGGTCACCGAAAGCGACAGATCGCCAGGTACCATACATACCGCCTGGATGGCTGGCATTCTTCAACCGTGCGGTTTTCGCGGAATGTCCGACACAGCCGCGTATGGAATAGTCCTCGGCAGTATATCCAAACTAGTACGATATAGAGTCCTTTAAGAAACGTGTAGGCTCTTTCTCCAAGGCGACGTATTTCGTCAATGGGTGTCGAAGATAATCTTGTTGATCTCGCCAATTTTTTGATAGATTCTCTTGTATAAAAGAATTGATGTATGTACAGGCATAAATATACAATGTTGAACTTATTAAAACATTATTACTTATGGCGGTCTATTCTTGTACATAGATGAGGCGGTCACGGTGATCAGGTTATGGTTCATAATATCAACCTTCTATAAGGCTTTACCTTCAACTTCCTTTGCTTGGATTAATAATAATTGTAAGAGAAAATAAACGATAGAGCTGCTTAACTTAAAAGGAAGTTTTTTGTTAATTCCTTAAATCACATTTATTAGTACATTTACCTTACTTAGAATTAAGTGGTCTCCCATAGTGTAAGTTTCACATATTTTTTTTTGTTTATGAAGCATAATTTACGTTAAAGTTTAGTAATTTTTATTCCTGACTTTTTTACTTTTACTTTTAGATACAAAGGACATATAATTCATAGGTTTTTATCAACAAAAACAACCGATAAACATTGAAATCATAATTTAAACAGAATCTAATGATCTAAAGTTGAGGAAAATTGAAATGATCGTCACCTGACCTCTATTAATAATCCTTATGTCATAATGATTGTGAATTATCCAAGCTGTATCGTACTTTTATAACGTTAAAGTAATTTAATGTAAGCAAAATGTTACAAAAGTATTTTATATGAGAGTTAAGGTTATCGTGGAATGAACATTTGCGAAGATATAAACAAGAAGGTGATGAGATCGAGTGTATATCTATAAGTGTAGAGAAAGACCGAATTTTTTGTGACAGGATTGTCAATGTTTGCCTTTAAGAGGTATTTACAGTTTCACCGGGCTTGAGGTGGCCGGGCGCAGAGGGCGCCTAGCCTAAACCTCGATTAAGAGTAACGAAGCTCGAGTGCTCCCTCAGGAACCTCGGCTCGGGCTGTTACTCCGATGTTATTACCAGATTAGCCGAGCGACCGATTAACCGAGCGAGAAAAAAAAGACCGAAGAAGGTATGGATTGTGTTAAAGAGGATATGCGTAAAGACGTCAGTTAAGATATGAAGGCTGACAAGGATGCAACGAAGATTACATACTGTGCCGACCCTCGGTCGGGAAAAGGGCAGTTTGATGTTGAATTTTAAAAATAATTCGTAGAGATGTGTCTACACTAACCGTTAAAAAACAAAACACAGTTATAATATAAGTAATTCGTTACTTATACTGTTTTTCTATTCTTCTAATATTATTAAAATTCGTGTAATAATATGAGTGTATTGTACAGTGTTTTATAAAACAAACTACGCCATTGTCTAAACTATAAGGAGTATAGAGATATAAGCTTTAGACTAACCAACTTTGTGTAATCCTTAACTCTGCAGGTAAATGTTAAAAGTTTAACCATTAGGCAATACGAGTATAAGCACTGTGTAATAAAATTCACATATATACATACATAGATACTTTATATGTATAAAAGATCTCACATGTTAATATATAAAGCGAAAACTTTGTACCACGTCTTGACGAAATTGCGTCAACGGAAAAACGTAAAATACGATACAATGATAATAAATGTGAAGAACTGCATATAGCTTTTGTATTAGAAATTAAAAAAAAAAATAGATTATGAATTATGTTCGAATTTCGAATGATAGTCAAATATTAATAATATTTAAATATTTATTATTTTGTGTGATACTGACTACTATGCTCAACGCTGTCTAGCCTTCTTTCTAATCTGTGGACTGTAGACTTCCTTAGTGATCATTAAACGTGTAAGGGTCGTCTTAGGGTTACTTATTCGTTTAGTGTAGTTCTTACTAAAACTAACTAACTAACTACAGTGGCGCAGCGACCCGAAGCGTGTCTTGGCCACCGACAACAAACGTCTCCAACCAATCTTACTAAAACTACAGGTTCTTTAATAAATTATTGTTATAATTCATAAGTAGATACAAGATAGTGATTGTGACAGGGTCAATAAGTCGTATGTATATGTTGCAATCTGTACGTGATATGTTTTAACAGGAATAGATCCGTGTACGCACATGCTATACATATTAATGTTTTACATTTGACGAAGAAGTTTAAATGTTGCGTAAGTTCAAGGCAACTTTGAATCGCTAATAGCTTAATAGTTCGGGTACGGACCGATTTAGCGGTCGTGGGTTCAATCATCCTAATTAGTCATGAACCATATCCTAACATTAGTCTTTTATTCTAACTTGGAAATATTACTAAATTGATAAAAATTTACTAATATCTTTACAAAAAAAAACTAGTTATTCCCGTTTTATCCTTTTCAAAATAATATATATTTGAATGCATAGCGTAGTTTCTAAGTTAAAGATTTTTTTATTCAAATTTCAATACACATTCAAACTTTGTTCTATCTCTGACGTAAAGCCGTCATTCTTATCTAGAAAAATAGTAAAGGGTCAGCAAACTACGATTAGAATTCACAATGCACATGCAAAAAACACAATGCTATATTTATTATTCTTCATTTGCAGAAGCTTGTTTAAAGGTTTCTAACTTAGTTTTGAACAAACACAAGTAAAAAAAAACAATTGAAGTTTAAAAACAAATTAAAACGGACTTACAAAACCATCAATGTGTTTGGACATAAGGCAACCCATTAGTCCCTAACTAAAACATTGCCAATTTAAAGCTGGACTTCTGATGTTTATACAATATTTGATTAATGTTTGCCCTTTACGTACATTGTACTGCATTGCGCTTTGTATTTCTACATGAGTCGAGTTAAGCTTTTTCATATATAGCACGGTCTATTTGCCTTAGACTTTTATTAATGAATTATAAAATTAAATTAAATTTGAGTAAAAAAAACACTTTATAAAAATACATTTAATACACACGGACACCAATCCAGTGCTTGTATAATTTACTGTTTCGATTTAGGGCTTTTAGTTGGCATTAAGTTTTATTCTAAGTAATTATATATTGTCTTTATAATTATTTTGTCATTTCGTAAATAGAGTGTTAGTTATTGATTCATATTTTGATTTTTATTCGATAAATACACAAATGAATATACCAATATTGGGTTTTTGTTTGGTAGGTGTTGAGTTTGGACACTAATAAAGTTTGTTAAATGTAGTTATTCTTTTCCTACAATTTAATGGAACAGGTAAATCATTTTGTATTTATCGTTTAATTAAGATAGGAAATGATTAGACGATATCCCCTTATTCCTAATTAAAATAATTCGGTTCAATGAGCTCGCTTCCTTACTTAATATGACAGTATTTGTAATTAACATGTTCCTAGAACTAGGATAATATTTATTTTCATTTCATATTGATATTAATTTTTGATGCGACAGTTTGTTAATAAGGATTTCGTTTTCTAACATTAGCTCAGACAACTATTATTTTCGTAATGAATTTTTAAATTGTCACATCATTATACTACATATAAAACGACTTAACGCACGTGTAAATCGGTGTCAGTACTAATTGCTTATTCTTCTGTAGCTCATATAAGATTAGTTATTTGTGGGATTATAACTATGAATTATTGAGGATATTTA
>JAODUI010000028.1:6313944-6326737 GCA_027563995.1 Papilio gigon
ACCGAGTTGCACGTGAGTTAAGCCGTTTTATAAGTTATATAGTGAAATGTCTCACGAAAGTTTTAATAGTTTAAATAACTTTGTCAAATAAAACATTACGAAGTAATTGTAATAATATGACCGTGGTAATAACTACTCCTAGGACATTGTGACTATAATTATCGTTATTAAAAAAAATAATAATTATTAAATAGGACCAATTAGATGTAATAGCATTCTTATCACATGAGGGTGTTATTGTAAAATATTACAATCATTTGCTAGCTTACTGTAGGTCGTTATTATGTATATTGTAATTATGGTGAACATATTCTATTTAACAGAATATCAACAAACGAAGTAACAGATTCCACAACCGCAAAGAAATGGATAAACACGTTTTCATTCTATTGGCTTTCCTCTGTTTAGTCAATACAGGTTAGTAGTTTGACTTCTAGCTAAAGTTCCAAGTAATTATTGTAACATATCTTTATCTCATTTCTATTTGAACTAGAGATTATTTTTTTTTATATCACTACATTTTTGTTAATTGACTGATATTTCTTATGGCTATTCCAGGTAAGCTTGAAAAGCTCGTGTTAGAATTCACGACAATAGTCGAATGGTGGGATTCGAATTCACGATCGCTAGATCAGTAAACCGAATCCTGAATCATTAAGCTATTGGCGCTTCGAACGTAGTATATTATTTTTTAAGCATATCTCCATTGAATTATTTAATGAACATGATCTTTTTTTTTATTTTCTCTCCATTATTTGTTCCTTAGGTGTTGTCGGCCGCCACTCGCGCCGTCAATTTCATAAAACACATGACGGTAAAATAGTCGGTGGCACAGAGACGACTATACAAGATTACCCCTACCAAGTGTATTTGGTACTAAAACAAGCGGGTTTAGAGGATTACTACGAGTGCGGAGGGTCGATTGCAACACAGAGATGTGTTCTTACCGCTGCACATTGTGTTACCGGGTAAGCAGTACATTCTAATCGTATCAATAGCCGGGACAAAATAAATCAAAAGATAATTCACGTAATGACCACTAAGTAATAAGTATGCGAAATGTTTAACAGTTCTAAAACTGGTTTATTTCCATCTTTACAAACACGTAAGACGTAATATCCTTGATTTCTTATTTCTAAAAGTACCAAATAACCCCTAAAAAGGACCTGAGTTAGAAACGTGTTAGTTCAGATATGACTGACTGACAGAGTTATATTACAAATAATACAATATTAATTAATAAGATTGAAATTAAACAAAATAAAATGTCAAGTCGAAGTATTATTGTATGGTTGGTGTTGGTGGTAGTAAAAAGTTGTATGGAAGAGTAGTACATACTGTGCCGACCCTCCATTGAAAGGGCATGTGATGAAGACTTTAATACTGATGATTTTCTTACAAGAGTACCTTTGTAACATTTTTAAATTCAACTTATTATTGCTTCTATTTTTTTTATTCAATCATATCAAACATTATTAATGTACTTTAACATGACAAATTAATAGTGATATAAATTACAGTTAGGAGACTAGCAATTATATTAATGTGACACTGACATTGACAAATCAATTTAGGCGCATGCGCAAGGTCGTAGGCACCGCAAGTTCTAATAATAATAAAATATTTTTCATTTAAATCATTCGTCCATTCACAACTGTAATAGATTTAAGTCAACTCAATAGACAAATTAATTTTTATACAAAATTTATTGAATCGAATAAAAAAAGAGGTACACACAAAATGAACAATTGACAATTTTTAAACTAGATGCCGTTGAACGCTTATTTAAATATAGCGTAATGGAGAATGTATGAATATACAAATGTTCACCAAAAAGGTAATTTAAGAACATTTTAACGTATGAAAAAAACAAAGTATAGTATAGTAAGTAGATCTATAATAATTCAGGAACTCGGAACTAAACGTACAGATATAAATAGAGCAAAAAGAGCACGAACCGCGAGTCTGTAGAGGCACAAATAAATAAATAAAAAAAAAAGTATGCAAATATACTATCAATATATTTCTTTTTAATGTGGTCGAAAGTATTGTCAAAAGTTCCTTGAAGAATACTTTGACGAAAATACTGATGGAATTTTTTCTTGTCAAATTATTTAATTTATTACAGCAAGGAATCTGTATCTATAAGAGTTGGCAGTACGTATACCACAAGCGGAGGTACTACGTATAATTCAAGGATGATCTTTATGCATCCCTCTTATAATTCAACAACTTTTGATTACGATATAGCCGTGATTAAATTGTTGAGACGAATTACAATTGACGGCACCAATAGCTCACTTGTCGACTTGCCAACGAGCAACTGCACCGTGCCTGTGGGCACTAACCTTACTATAACTGGATGGGGAGATACCAGTGTAAGTAAACCGTTTAACTGTTTAAATTTTCGTAAGACAGTTTCGGGCTCATCGGGGTTCTTCTTTAAGTTGAGTGAGTTTTGTACTATTTAGCGGTCGCGGCCCACTGAGGGAATACTAGTCGATCCCAACACACAACGTGTGTTACCCGTTTTATTTTAAATTAATAAGTATACCGTTATCAAAATTGACAATAGAAATAACTTTGAAAATAAAATAGCAACCAATCAATAGAGAGCAGAAAAAATATTAGTATGATATTAATCCTATTAACATAGGAACACTTATTAAACGTGCTTCAGATACGGACTGGTTTGTTCCGAACATTTTAAAGCAATTGCGACTATGAACTACATAAATTAATTAAGAACCTAACACTGGTTACGACAGAGCTAGCAAACGCTCACCTCGTGAGTGCAACACGTCACACGACCATGAATACTGACAAATAAGCTCGCCCTTAGGAATTATCCCCGGGTCTGAAACTAGGTAGCACCATTTCCAGAGTGGATGACAACTGTTCTTAATTCGTTTTTTGTCTAAGGAAATATTAAATAATTAAATATGGATA
The DNA here is from genome assembly GCA_027563995.1 of Papilio gigon. Lineage (NCBI taxonomy): Eukaryota > Metazoa > Arthropoda > Insecta > Lepidoptera > Papilionidae > Papilio > Papilio gigon. The sequence continues at coordinate 6,316,894 of JAODUI010000028.1, forward strand.
ACATAGTACTGTAGTTAGTTGACTTTGATTCATAGAGAATTTTGTACAATGTAGCGAACGTTACAAATTAAATAGTAAATGTTGTTATATCTATTTTTAAAAGGAAAATGGTCAAGACAGCACCGTATTACGAGCGGTCACTATTAATGCTGTGTCCTTCGATAACTGCAAAGAGACTTACTCCTACTTAACTCCTCGGATGACGTGCGCTGGCGTTCCCGAAGGCGGCAAAGACACTTGCCAGGTAATTAACTATTCTTCTGCAATAAATTCAAACCATTTGTTGTTTTTATGTTTTCATTTGTTTCACGTTTCACACGAGATCGAATTAAACAGTGTAGTTCCGAGTTTCTGTCAACATTTCAAAAATTGTAACGTTTCTCACTATTCAGCCTTCGCAAAGTTGAGATGACGTCATAAAATAGTAAATTCATTTTTTTTTCAAGGGTGATTCCGGCGGTCCGTTAGCTAAAACTGGAACTAAGTCACAAGTGGGAATTGTTTCTCACGGGTATGGATGCGCTAGACCGCACACTCCTGGCGTTTACACCAACTTGTGCAATCCAGATATACAGAAATGGTTAAGGTTAATGAGATGTCTTTAAAATATTATTTTACGTTCACATCGCGTTGTCTTAGTATGTGTAGAAATGGCTTGTTTTATTGGTTCTTGAGATCGTTCATTTATCTTTCACAATTAAATACGTTCAGATCTTCTGTAAATATTTGGTTTATGATGAATTTAAGTTTGTTATACGGAAAAAGGTAAATTTATAATATTTTTTTTAAAGATATTGTTTGTATGGTTGACACAATGCTTACTAATAAACATTTTCGCAATAGAAATATATTTTTTTTAAGCAAACATCACATTACTATATTTAAAAACCCTGTCCTGGTAAGGTTCTATTGCGGGAGACCTCTGAGACATTTATATCTACTTATGTGTAAACATAATTATAAAATTTTAATACAACTTGAATATAAATTGTAAATAATTAAAAAATACTACGACTTCAAAGTTTACACATGATGTGAAGCATGTAACTTCCTAAACAAATCGATCGACAGAAAGCAGAAATTGCGATTGACAAAATTCCGGTTACATTGTAAAAGGGATCCCTTAGCATTTAAATAAATGGTACCTGCCAACTTCTCTTGTGCGTTGAAACTTTTTTAATTTCGTCGAAAAGAGCCAGGTGCTCCCGTCCGCTTCAATTCTACGAACAGTCTCCGTGCGGGCCTGGCCTCCACGATAACGCATACCTTACATTATAAACCGAACCGCAATCATTTCACCGAATAGATACCCTTGATTAGCGAATCTTGAAATTTATTACCATCTAAATCTTTTTTATTTGACAGTATACGACTTGACTTTTTAATTCTAGCTTTTTTTTTCAATTTATTCCATTTTATTACTATAAATTATCTTATTAAAATCATCTCTAATAACTATACAGTAGTATATTTTAAATATATTTATAGAGAATCTAATTATAATACATTTGCGTTGGAATGTCAAAATATCTCATTGTTAAATAGAATATTGCCAATTGATAATGTTAAAATCAATTAATGACTATAGGTTCATCGTAATAATCATCGAATACAAAGGTATGTTTAAGGTTGCGCAGATCTGGCTGGCATTAAACAGATAGATAGTCTGCCATAGCATATAGACTCTACACAACATAGTTTTTTTTTATCCGCGGCCAACACTGTCACATTTTTCTTATAAAGAATAAACCCAAAGTACTGTGGATTAAGAAAAAGAACGATAAATGAAAACGTTATTAAGTAAGGGATAACTTTTAAGTCAGAGTTAAAAGTTTTTTAGCTTCAATTATATTATTTGGTGCCATCACAGGATTATCTCGTTGTTCGGCTGCTTGTTTTGAATAATTGAAGATTAACGTAAATCTTGACGGCTGAGTAATGGCTTAATTAGAAAGACGATGACAAGTGAAGATCTCTTTAAATGTTATACAATTGTATAGGTCTAAGTTACCCTTTATTTAACACTAATTTTATCCCGCGACTTTATGCGCATCATCATCAGCTCATTATAGTCCCCACCAAGGGGCTCAGAGCCTACCCTGTTATTAGGGGTGACTAGGCCATAGTCAGCCACGCTGGCCCAGTGCGTGTTGGTTGACTTCACACATATCCTTGAATTTCTTCGCCGATATGTGCAGGTTACATCACGATGTTTTCTTTCACCGTAAGAGCGTCGATTATTGTACATATGCAATTCGGAAATTGAAAAACGCATTGGTACATGGCAGGGATCGAACCTGGACAATGTCGAGTACGGTCCGGCCCGGTCAAGCGCTTAACAACTGCGCCATCGACGCTCTCTTTGCGAATTTATGCGCGCGGGATCAAAAAAATAATTCTTAATTAGTTTATGTGAGATAGTAATCTATTACTGTGTCAAATTTCATCCAGAATAACCTGCTAATTAATTAACAGCTATCCATCCATTTTAACTCTCGCATTCATATATTAGTAAGATTTTTTCTCACACGTTACAAATGATAAGTATACGGAGATGTCAATACTGTGTGTAAAGTAAAATCAATGTTTAACTAAACTACTTATAAAACGACTTAACTCGCGTGTAAGTCAGTGTCGGTACCGACTAGAGACCATCGGTGACTCTTCTACAGGGTGAGTGGGATTGGTACTATAGCGCTTTCGCGGCCCGTTGCTCACTCCGACACCGATTTACACGTGAATTAAGCCGTTTTATAATTAGTATAGTGAAATGTCTCACGAAAGTTATTAATAATTGAATCAATGTTTACGTTGATAAGTGTTTCTCTATTTGGTCGCCTCCAAACAAGAGTAAGTCAAGTATCTATTAAATTAAATATAGTGATGTTAACTTAGTTTGATAAATTAAATTATTGTGCTGGGTATTGCTGTAAGATGTTTTGTTTTTAATAAAAGCAACAGCAGTTTTCAACGTCAAAGTACCGATATGAAAAAGCCAAGGGGATCGTATCTCGGCGTCGAGATAAAGCATTTAATTTCCTTTCCTAGACAGACTGATGACGTAAAATATAAAGTAGCCGACTTTCATTTGAAATTAAAACAGATATTTCTTTTTCTCTACTATCTTTCCTCGTGATCAACGTCCTTTACCGCCATCTTTTGTTTTAAAATTGAATAACTACGAACGACTACATTATTGATTCTTTATAAGTAAACTGTATTTTTCGTTATTTGTATAATTAACTGTTGCTTCCGATTTATCTGAGTAGAATTTAAAATAATACCGCCAAAAAGATAGATACACAAAAATAAAAAAATAAAATCTGTAGTTCGTTAAAAAACAACAAAATATGTCATATTACCGAAATAAGATTGTTCTTTTTAATGTCACTGTGACACCATGTGAGGGGAGGAAAATCCTAGAATGGAGAAGCGTTGAGTATCAGAAGCGTGGTCCGCACTAGGTCCGGGTGGATGGACGACTTAGTGGGAACGGCTGGAAGTAGGGAGAAAGTCTACGGTCAGCAGTAGGCACAACGTTAATGACGATAAAGACATTCTAATGTTGTTAATTGAATTGTTTTCAGTATAATGTTAACACGTGACATAAGTAACAATTGCGACACGGCTCTGTAATACCGTTACTAAAGTTAAAAGAATATTATGATGGATGATATCATTGTTACAATAATCGATTACGAACAGAACATTTTTTTGTTTAAATAATATTTCAAATAAGAAGGAAATACATTGTTTTGTTTCACAATATCAATCATACTATGTAGAGCGATATAGTTAGAAATGACTGTAGGTGGACAGTAGATATCTAACGCACAACGTGTACAATATTTTAATGCAATAAAAATTGAATGTGTGTAAAGGTCACTACAATTTTCTTTTCTATGTTACCGACAACAGCCAATTCAATCTAACGATGTTTTTATATGTGTTATTTATGAAAGGTTAGTATGGATTGCGTGAAAGATGATATGCGTAGGAAGTATGAGTTCAGATATAACGGGTGACAGAGATTTATGAAAGAGTAGTACATACTGTGACGACCCTACGTAGGGAAAAGGGGTTGATGATGAAGTTTTTGAATATGTACCTGATAAATATAAACAAAACACACAAGACAAACGCTTTGATCATCTTTGCGCCGCATTTGCACGAAACTCGAACGATTGCTTAAAAAAGTCAAAGAAACTTTAAGGTATTATTTAAAACAAAAAAAAGAACTGTTTTATTTTGTATCAAGTTTGAAAACTTTATCATTTGAAATAGCGAAATTGACTATTTCGTTCTATCTGATCCATTAAGTTGGGGTCGACATGAGCGGAGAATTGGGCTAGTACAGCGGCCCGGCTACATCCGCTCTGTGAAAGGTAATCATAAAATCTCCGATATTGCAACGTCGCTGCACTTGCAAGGAATTGTTATTATAAACTTTTCGCCGAAAGATATTTTTTGCTATAAACGCAATGTGGTGCCAAACTTATTTCGTATGGGATATGAGAATAATAAATTTTATATTAAATTTCGAATAGAAATATTGTATTACAAAACTGTGTGACATTACCAGGGAAAATGTCCTTTTTTTGTCAGTTCATTTTCTATGTAAAAATGGTGACAATGCATCTCATCTTTAACTTTTTTCCAATGACTTTGGGTTATAATCACTTAACTATCTAATCCATATCAGACTTACGTGCGTAACGAAGATGCTCAGTTGAATTACAATTGATTTTTATTATTTTAACTTTAAATCCGACACAGTTTCTGAATAAATTAAATTAATGTACCCGATCTTAATATTATTGATAGCCTCTGCTGTACCTCTAGTTTTGCGTCATCAAACCTCATCAAACCAGCCCCCCTCTGCTGGATACGTCAATAATTCCCCCATCCTCACCTCTCCAAAAAAAGTACGCTTATCACAGGCTTTACTGGGAATATTTACAAAGTACGTAATACTTTGAATATTTGTACAGCGCATTATTTGAAAACGTCGATATTTGATGTAAAATTATAAGTAGCAATTATTTAGAATAGCGCTCATATGAATATCAAGTATAAAATGGTATTAACGAAAATGCTCTAGCATTCTCAGAGAGGTTATTGAAAAGGGAATGACAAAGAGCCGGGCACTGCAGAAACGTCGCTATAAATGTGGACTGAAGGGCTTTGTCAGTAAGTTGAGCGTACCTCTTCACAGCCAGTTGCAATTTGCATTACAATAAATTTATATTGAACGCCCCAGCGCAGCGCCCCGTGATCCTTTTAAAAGCTTTATTCAGAAAGCGATTACATTTCTAAATGCTCGCTAAATTATTTCACAAATCAAATTTCATATCACGTGCGCCTTTTGCTCAGTAGATGCTGTATGGTCGCGGTATATTTGAGTTCGGTATACATTTACCCTTAGATTTGAAAGATTGTTAAAATATTCTATATGTTATATAAATTGCGATATGTACCGTTTAATAACAGGTAACTACATTTTAAGAAATAACAGTTAGATAAGGATAAATGAAGATCGTTTAAGTTATATGGCTATAGATGGGTATATATGTAGTTAGTTACTTACTTGACATATGGTCCTATATCCTCGCAGTGGGGCAGAGGACATGCACAATACTCCGGCAGATCGCTCTATCCTGTTCTTTGGTCTCGGGGCACGTCAACCAGATAGTCATTATTTTAATACGAAAGCCCATAAATAAGTGAATTGACTCTTCTATAAGTGTTTACTCTGTGGCACGTGAGTTAAGGAAGTCTTGGCTGAAACGATGAGTAAAAGTCACATTAGGAATGAGAAACCGCAGGATTGCGGTAATTGAAAATTCTCTGTGTAATATACGACTTGCAATTTCAGGGCGGGGCAATTCGGCTCGGTCCTACAGAGGGCGCAACCATTTTTCTTTACGTTTAACGATATTATTTAACGCCACAAATTTTGCCATTTTTCTTATGGCCTCCAGACCTGCGGGCAATTTCATTATGGTAATCGCACATTATTTTACTTTTAGCTTACGTAGCGTCGGTAGTTGTTTTAATGAAAAAATTCGTTCGCAATACTGTGATACTTTACAAAAGGTATAAATACATATGAACAATTCTAACATTTTTAATTTTTACTATTTATTTTGAATACACATGGAAGTTTATGTTAAACGTTATCGCCGAGCCTAGTACTTTTTCTGTTGTACTACATCAAGACAATCTTGCTTTACAAGTTAAATTTGATTATCTCTTATAAAACACTACAAACATCTTTCTATCTATGTGGCAAGTGGCTGGACGAACATACTCTATGTGCTAAAAACAAAGATAAAAACATATTCAATGATGTCAAGACAAACGAGGTGGAAAATGACCAAAGGGGGAGCTCCAAATGCATGAGTGATTCAAGATGGCAACAAATTGAGAAAAGTGTAGACTTTCATTTTCGGGAACAAGGCTCTCTTCGGTCACTATAGTTAGTTATCTCTTACTTTCTCTCCCTTACTAGCTTGTATCCCACGTAGTAGTGGGATCAGCCTTCCGCGTCCGTCTTCTCTACCTCACGCTGTCCTCGACATCCATACATATCTCTTTCTATAATTTGTTATATTAACATTAGAACTAAAACAATTAAGAACAGCTTATTCTTTACACAAAATAGTTAAAACATTTGCAGTTTGTCTAAGCGGTTCAAGAAGACGGTAAAATAATGAGGATTGAACGTTACTGAGTACTTGAAGGAGCGAGCGTTGAATTTTAATTAAAATGCGAGTCATCGATGTACCGGATTAAGCGCTTTCAATGAGAAACAGCGAATAGCTCGAGCGTACTCAACTATTTTTAGATTTATTCATTTCTTTAGCGTAGGTTTAATCTTGATAGCGCTGGCGCGACGGAAAATTTTATAACCTAAGCCTTATACAAGCGGACTCGTTTAAAAATAACTATTGATGCATTTAAACTTTCAACAAATGCAATGAAACGTTCGTTTGTTGTTTTCTATTAAATTATTATTCGAATTTATTACAAAACAAATTTAAATGTACGATTATAATGAGGCTATTATTACACTGTTTAGTTAGGTTAATTTTTAGAACAAATACTAAAAGCAGTATGATATTATGAAGCGCCAATAGCCTAATTATTATATTATATAGCTAAATCTAGCGGCCGCAGGTTCGAATCTCGCCATTCATAGCACAAGCTTTTTCAAGCTTACCAGGAATGGTTACAAGAAATGTTAGTAAATTAACAAAAAAGTCTACTGATATTCAAAACAAATGTATTACTAATTGATTAGATAATAATTAAATCTATACTATTTTATAAAGCGTACATTTTTTTTAACTTGTTAAAATGATTGGTCATTGTTTGGAGATTACAGTTTCCTTCCACTTTGACTTATGAAATTTCATACGGGTTACACGGTAACACGGTAACAGCTAGTCATTTAAAACATCGGATTCGTTTAATAAGAAAATTACTAGAAAAACATTCAAAATTTTTCTTTTCTAGGAAATAAAGTAGAGTCAACTTAGTTACTAAAGAAAAAAGCCTTTGATCTACGTACTTGATTTAGTATGACACCAGGGTAATAGAGCTGCAAATGCAGGAAAACACCTAGTGTATCGTAAAACGTTGACGGAATTAACTAAATGGATCTCAGCATTGTACTTCTTATATAGCGACTGCTCTAAACTTTCCTTAATTATCCCAGGAGGTAATTAACATGCGAGGAATTTCTTTGCCCGTGTTAATGAAATCTTTTAGAGAAACGGAATTGTGAAACGTTAATTTTCTTTCTTGTTTTAAAATTGCATGCAGCTTGCAATTCGTTGAAGAATTTTTAAATTGTTATTTTCAGTTTACACGTTTGTTACTTGGATATTTTATGTTATAAAATATTATTACATTTAAAAATTTAAGTTTGTATCGAAACATATTTTTTTTATTTAAAAATAAAAGTAACTAATACAATTGTTGTTAATCAAATATAAACATATAAACAAGTTGCTGTCTTCCACATATTTTGTACTATTAAAATAAAAACGCCATACCGTAGAAGGTACTGGGGATGGTTTATTCATAGCTGTGGGCAGAGAGAGGTTGATCGCAATATGTAGTTAAGTCACTTTTTTTTTACTTGTTATCTAATTAAAAGTTTGATCATAGATATGAAAACAAAATAGAAAATCGTGATAAAGCAATAAGAGACGGGTATTTCCATAAAAAAAGTATGATATCACTTCGACTTCGAAGTTCAGGGTCATAGCAAAATCTTACAAGAAAAAAGTATTAAAGGTTAATGACAGATTATTTGTACGAAGTTATGTAATCACGACAGGTTTTGTTTAAATGTTTAAACTAATCAATGCAAACAATTTAACTTCTTTTTTCTTTGTTTTTCGTCTCTTTAATATTTTCGTGTGGCAAAATGTTTTATACTTTTGTCCGCGAAGTCAACACGGAATAAAACAAACAGAAGTACCTGTAGTCTATTCTAAATAGGAAGCAAACTCGGTGACAGATTTCATCCCGAACCGATAAGTTCTTTAAGTTATTTTCTAACAAATATCCATTCATTACACTTGCATCATCATCATCAGCCCCTGTCTGCCCACTGTTGGACAAAGGCCTTTCGCACCGCCTTCCACAGTATACGGTTCTTCACCTTCCGCATCCAACGACTTCCTGCCGTCCGCACCAAGTCGACGTTCCACCAGATTATCCATTCGAATTTGTATAATAGTCACGATTTTCAAAACTAGAATTATTTAAGACAATTAATTCAAGAATATTTAACATTTTAATTTTCAAAACTTTTATAAAATGTGCCATAAAACTGGGTACTTATTAGATGAAAAGAAAATTCATAATAGCGGCCGAGATGTCAGAAAAATATCCTGCGTTTTTAATTTTAACAATTTCACTGTTAAAATAAAGCGCTGGTTGAATATAAAGGAGGTTAATTATCTACGTTTTACAAATCTCACGAACATCATATTTTTCTACCGAATCTTGCTATCGATGATGTAATGCAAATGAATGGTATAAAAACGCAAGAAAAACAAGAAAAACGAAAACAAGAGACGCGTGGGATCGCGACGTAGTACCTACTAATCTCACTTACCCTCAAGAAGAGGCCACTATGGACTTGAAACTAGTCGACGACACTGGATACATTTTTATTTTTAGTTTACAGTCTCAAGAAAAGTTAAATAGTTTAATAACCTTTTTTCATAGTTTCGTTTTCATTATTTACTTCTTTACAGTCTTAAATTTACTGTATTAATTCCTTTTACTAAAACGTAACAAAGGGTTTCATTTCTTTATATCACCAATTCCGATTTATTCGTACTCAGCCGCCACCTTTTCCTTGTCTTTTCAACTCGGTATACCTCGCTCTAACCCCTTTCAAAAGTTCCTTCTTCATAATATGCACGGAGGTCGCTTAACTTAAACCTTTTATTGAGATTCACCTTTGAAGGCAATTTCGCCCGCTCTGCTTTATTACTTTTTTTTTACTATAAGAAATTGTTCATTGGCGCTGAAGGATCTTTACTCACAAAGACGATAAATCTCTCGAACTTGCAGTTCTTTAGCTTGTTTAAAAGTTTGATTTAAACATTCGATGGTTATTTAAATTTATTTATGTTCAATAATTTTGTTTTAAACTATTAAAAGTTAGTAATCAGTGAGCGAAGGGCCTCGAACGCGCTGTAGTATAGATCCCACTCACCCTTAAGAAGAGCCCCAATGGGCTCAAAACTAGTCAGTACTGACACCGATTTACACGTGAGTTAAGCCGTTTTATAAGTAGTATAATTTCGTTTTCTTAATT
>JAODUI010000028.1:6332181-6342528 GCA_027563995.1 Papilio gigon
ATGAGCCCCCGATGGGCTCGAAACTAGTCGGTACTGACACCGAGTTGTACGTGAGTTAAGCCGTTTTATAAGTTATAAAGATCACGTTTGTTGTTCGTTATTTTAAAATGTAATTTATAGTCCTAGTACAAACGGTGGACATCTTATATAGATAGTCAATGCGTATTGGATTCCATAAACAATTTAAAAACGCACAGTGAATGTAAAACCGTGATACTGCATTGTAAATACTTCCTTTACTGCGGCCATGAATTGACTGCCTCAATAAAAGAAGTAAGTGCAGTTGACTAGCGAACTCTAGTTTATAGAGCGACTACTACTACCTATAAACATTCATCGCATTTGCACGAACTATCGTAAAATATAAAATGAGTCCCGGGCACCCATTGCTTATTCAGGTCTTCCCCGGTTAAAATTATAGCTTCGGTACTACAATATAAAGCTCACTTCACGTTGCACTTTAAAATTGATATTCAAAGGAAGACACTTTGTTACGATGATTTTTAGCTTTGAATACCTGTTAAAATTGCATTCAAAACTTTATACAAGACTGTAAGAAAACAACTGAAAATACTAAGTTGAAAAAAAATAAATTATCATTTGATTTTCATACGTCAATCGAATTTTATTACTTGTGACTCGTGTTAATGATATACTCAAGGGTGTACACCTCTTCAATTATTAAAAAAAAAATGTCGTCAATTTTTTAATAACCTTTTCATGTGGTGTATTAATTCTATCCTATTTTCGATGTCATTCAGTCAGCAAGTAAATATTATAACTTGACTTATTTTGTATAAAAAATTTACTTATAATCTTGACATACCATTTTTTGCTTTGCCTTGTCTCAAATAGTATACTTACATCAAATATTGGAACCTGTTTTTCGAACTTGAAATTTCTATAAAAAAAAAAACAAAAAAAATCTAGACTTATGTGGATTCTTCATTATTTTTAAATGTTTGATTTATTAAAGAGTAATTGAGAGAATATCGCGTACCATCTAGAATACATTATTTCATTACTTGTTGTAAAAGAAAGTTCTAGATTTCCTTAGGGACCTAAGAAGTTTTATTGCTTCACCATTTTACGGATGCTCTACTCCATCACGAAAAGTTACAAAATGTTTTCTGTTCACTTTTCAATTTGCCTACGACGTCGCTGTTAAAAAATACAGACCAATTTACACATAAATTTACTAAGGCTTGTTTCAGGATCACTAAACACACTTAAGGCTTTACTAGGAAAATAGAATATCTGAGATAAGGACGTCTCTATTCACACCGACAAATTAGTTCTATATGTTTCGCAATATACCGCAATATTCCTGGTAAATCTGCCCGTAAACTAGTGCAGTTACCTTCGTAATTAAATCTATGTCTACCTAAAATAGTCAATCTATAGTTATATTGAGTGATTAAATTAATTTAAAATTTAAAAATATCATAGTCAACTTATTGCGTTAAAAGTACAATAATTTCACTGAACGATATGATCGGGTGCCATGCCTAAATTAAGTCCCCTCCTAAACTGACCTTATCTTATGATTGATTGTGACAAATTTAACCCGCGCTTGTAGAGTGCCTTTCCCTCCACTTTTATAGATTGTACGCGAGATAAATAAAATTAATTGAGGATCGGTTTTTTAAGTTCAGTAAGTTTACAATGGTACAGAAAATATTTAAATTTAATCACTTACTTAATGTATAAATTGATAAAATTCTTTAAACATATACTTGTATGTGACGTCACATTACGAAACAAACTGTACTTAGCAAAAGATTTACCATTGGTACAGTTTCGTATGACACTCCGATATGTGTTTTGACAATTCAGTGACGGAAAGCGATTAAACTCAATTAATGAAAGTTTTCATAATATCCGCTCTGTAACTTTTATTACATTTTAATCTCAGGATCCCACAAATCAAGATACTAAGCAGTAAGGTGTTATTTACTTCACTAATAACATAATAGCACTATACTACTTATAAAATGGCTTAACTAACGTGTAAATCGGTATCAGTACCAACTAGTTTCTGTAGCTATAGTACCGTTCCCACTCACCCTGAAGATGAGCCCCCGATGGGCTCGAAATTAGTCGGTACTGACACCGATTTACACGTGAGTTAAGCCATTTTATAAGTAGTATAGTGAAATGTCTCACGAAATTTTTGATAGTTTAACATAATATCAGTTTTTAAAACATTTCTTCGTTGTTTAGTGTTTCTATAAATTTAAATCGCTAACAAAAGTTATTGGTTACATACAGGAAAATAGAGGTAACAAGTTTGCTTTACAAAACGTTTACTTTCATTAACAGAACTGAAGGTAGTTTTCAACAAGTCGGGGTAAGTCTCGCTGAGAACTGACGCGGTAACTTCATTTCGAGTCTAAGCGGAGATATCACAACTTATATACCAACTTCTGCTAAATATTAGGAACGCGAATGCTCACGCGTTTGTCACTAAACAAACACGAAACTCATCTTGTTAGTGTTCATTATGAAAATGTAAGGAAGCTTCGAAATACTGATATACTTAGAATCTAATGTACATCTGAACGTGATTTAAACTAAACTACCAATAAAAACGGCTTCACTCATAAGTAGATCGTTTTAGGTACCGACTAGTTTCGGACTCGTCGGGAGTCCTTCATCAGGGTGAGTGAACTATAGGGCTGTACTCGCGGTCGCGGCGCGCCTGGCACTGCGCGCCTGCGCCCGCAACGCACGACTCGACAAAGCGGGGGGTGCGGGGGCGCTCTGGACGCTGCGGGCGCCGGCGACGACGAGCTCGATGCTGAAGCGGTGTTGGTGTTGGAGTTGTCAACAGGAGCGCAAAATATACTGACAAATGTCCACGACGCTGAAGAAATCAGCACTGTCGATGTTGTTCCGTTTCGCATTCAGCAACACTGATTCCCAAGCAGGTGGCAGGGCCGACGAGTCCGAATCTAGTCGGTACCTACACCGATCTACACGTGAGTTAAGCCGTTTATATTAGTAGTTTAAGGAAAATATTTATTTTCCTCTTCCTTCCTATAGCCACTATATAATAATGATAAGGGGGGCGCGGCGCGCGCGCATAACGACGCGGGCGGGCGCGCGCTGAGCACACACCGCGTGGCGCAGCGCTGCTTTGATTTGGTACAGACTTTAATTTTTTACAAAATATAAGTGGATATGAATCGAAAAATGCAACAAGACCGCGTTTGTTACGGGTAACCTCTGAAGCGGCTATAATGATTTAAACATGACTTACTAGAAGTGAGCATAGCCCGTTTTAATTGTGTAATGACTGATTGCTGGCTTACAGTCGACAGCAAGACGAACAGAAATATTTCTGACATTTACCATTATGACCTCCAGCTACACTAACTTCATGAAAGTGACCTGAATAGTTATGCAGGTCGCCGCAGCCGCGGGGCGAGAGGTGATGCAGCGCGTAGCAAGCTGGCCGGCGTGCCTGGCGGCGCTGGCGGCTCTGGCGGCGCTGGCGAGCCCGCGCGTGCTTGCGGGCGGTGCGGTGGGCGCCTGCGCCCAACTGGTGGTGCGCTGTGAGTAAAGGGAAATATTCAATATTGTCGCTGCAATACGCAGCAACATGTCCATTACGGGCACGACTTCTTATTTATAATTGAACTACCATATACCGGGTGCCGGGAAAGTCGCCGCGCGATCCCCAAACAATGGCTGTGACTTAGTGCAAAAATGCTCCGGAAACAACTGCCTCTTCCTCGATTTAAAAGCTAAGCGAGCGGTACCGCAATTTGTCGGCAGTTGCAGCAGAGTCGGGGTCGCAGGCGCGCCTGGTAGCAGTGCACGGCGCGGCGCGCGGGCTGCGGGTGCGCGGCGAGGCGCGCGACGGTCTGGCGGGGCGCGCGCTGGCCGCACTACTGGCCGCCGCGCTGCGCCACAACGGCTACCAGGACGTGCACCTCCGCCCCCTCCTGCCCTCCAAGTCGAGCCCCGACAACCAGTAAATATGGCAACTGTATAAGAAAATGTTACAAAAGGCTGCCAATTTTTTTTTTCTCATTTGTTTCGTTTATTTACTTCTGAGCAATTTATCCGTCCTAACTATTAAGAGGAATAAATGGTAGTGTACGTCTAAAACATAATATTTACTATTTGTACATACACTACTATATATACTACTATAATATTAGCATATACTTTATGGAAACAATGCACGTTTAGGTTTTGCCTACTCAATTTAGTTGCGGTTGTTGAGCAGGCACTGGTTGAATGTGAGCGTGCGCGCGAGCCGCGACTGGCTTCCGGAGGAGCGGCTGCAGGCGCGGCCGGGGCCGGGCTGTCCGCCCGCCGCCGCGCGCTGGCCGCCCACCGCTCACGAGCCGCGGACGACGCTTGCCGAGTGCGCCTTTGTCACCGTGGCCGACCTGCCGTCTGACTGGAAAGTGTCTGTATAAACCCACTACATTTCGAGGCTTATGGCGCGCCACCTCTAAAGACAATAACTTCTCCTTTGTATATAGCCACCTGCCGAAGTCCGAGGGCGAGACGGTCACGGCGAGCGAGTGCTTGAGGTGCATAGTGCTGGTGGTGCCGGCGCGACTGACCGAGGAGGGAGCCGAGCTAGCACGTCGCGCGGCATGCTCGGCATGGCCGCTGCGCGTCTTGCGGGGGGAGCCGCTGTTGGCCCTCATTGCTCCACTCAACCGTTCATTGCTCTTCTTCGACAGACCTCTTGACATTTACGACAGTCACGTGCAAGTGGTGCCTCTGCCGCTGCACTGCGACCCCGAAACACAGTCACACCGTCTCCATCTTGAACCGAATTTGCGGAAACCAATATCAAAATATGAAATAGATGTTGCGGCACGTAGGTTCGCGCCTCACGTGACGCGAGTTCTTGATAGCTTTGCTCCGAGTGCTGCAGATATCAGAGCGGTGCTCGAACTTGGAATGCAGAGCGATAGCGATATCGAAGACTGCGCTTGCGAGTGGGCCCTGAAGAACCTACGCGGTCCCGATCGGGCTTCGGAAGACCGTATCAACTTAATAATACGCTTACTTCTATGCAAGGACGACCCCGACCACGGCCAATACGAGGAGACATGCAAGGCAGTCTTCGGCAACGCTTCGCTCGGCGCCGTTGCGACGGCACGTTCGACGACAGCTGCAGCGATGTCTATCGAGTATAAGTCAATAGACTGTGAACGCGGCGACGTCGTTGCAGATGAGTTATTTTTAGCAAAGGACAAGTGGAGCGAGCAACGCGTGATCGGCTGGATGGCCGCGAGTGTGAGAGCCGGCGCGGCGCTCCAGGCGCACCGGATAGCTCGTCCGTTGCTCGTGTATGGCGCGCCGCCCGCAGTCCTGCGCGCCAACAGCGTGGTGCGCGCCGTGTCGGGCTCGGCGCGGCTGCTCGCGTCTGCCTATCTGCATCTTCTCAAGGAGTGCGGCGTTCGTCGCCTGGCCGTGCTATCGGAGCGGACAACGTTCGCCGACGAGCTCACAAATGCCATTAGCGATAGCTCTATAATAATACGGCAACGAAACGTGACTTCCGTAGAAATTATCGAAGACGCTTTGCGAGAATTCAGAGAAGCAGATGTGCGGGTGTATTTTGTAAACGCCAATGCGACGGTGTGCGCGGAAGTGATCTGCGCGGCTCAGGAGGCGCAGCTGGAGAAGGCTGAGGAGTATTTGTGGCTGGTACGTGAGTGGCGCGCGGCGGGGCGCTGCGGACTGGGCGCGCTGCGGCCGCTCTCGCTGGGAGTAGCGTGGCGAGGCAGGGCAGGCGCGGAGTGGTGGCTTGTCGGCCGGGAGCGCTCGGCTGCGCTCGAGGCGCTCGAGTCACGGTGGCCCGATCGCGCCTGGCCTCCTTTGCTAGCCTCGATTTTGGACGGCGTGTGGCTCCTCAATCGTACGGTTGCCGATTTCGTTAGCAGTCACCCTGACAGCGTTTACGACCGTTACGTCTTCGGGAACACCCAGTAAGTATCCTTGTAAATCGTTGAGGCGACGAGAATGCTCAACCTGCGCATAGACGCGGCGCTTAGTCTAAGTCTTAGTGGTTCGTACTTCTCACGTCTAGCTGCGCCCTGAATATGACTGCAACGAGCACGGCACAAGTGTGTCCACTTGCTGACTGTTATTGTGTTTAATTGACTCGTTCCAAGAGCACACAAGAGAACAGCATGCGTCGGCGCCGGCGACACTACTCTGCGCGAGTCGTTTCCTTGTGGATTTTGCAGAACAGTATAGGTATAGGTATTATAATTTATTCAGAGGCTGAAGTATTGTTACAGAAACTTTGACATCGCTTTAAGTGCAGCGAGATTCCAAGGAATTGTTCAGAACGTGGTATACAACAAGACTACATACGAAGTGTCGAGTGCATTGGTGTTCGTGGAGCGGTGGAGCGGCGCGCGGCGAGAGCTGGGTCGTCTCGTGTCATTCGATTCCTAGAAGCTATTCTTCGCCTAATGCTTCTCAATTGGATATTGGCTGTCAGCTCAACGAACCCATCTATGTTGAACACCAATGTCCTCTCCTGGACTTTTCAGCTATGATTTTCTTTTTCTTCCAACGCGTCTAAAGTTTTTGGTTACGTAAAATATGTTTGAAAATGTACACGATAAGAAAAAATTTCTACAGTACTAAATACGTGTTCATAAAGTGTGTCGTAACTGTGATATACGCTTTGTAGCTCGCACGTGTCGAAATATTTCGGAGAGTTTTTATCCAAAAGCTTTGTTACGCCGGCTCTGACAAATTAAATTAGTTCTTTCGACTCAAGGACTTGTTTACAATATTTTTGGGTCCGTTATATAATTTAAAACACATTATGATTAAAATGTTAAAAGATTTTTGTTCATTTACTAATATATCTTGTAAGAATAATGGAATGGCGGGGATTCCAACACATGACCGCGTAATTGGAAATCCATGACCTTAACAATTAAGCTATTGGCGCTTTCGAATACAAAACATCAAGACTAGTCAAATCTATCCCCACCTCCTTTAGATTAATTGAATATTTTCCAAATGTATTTTGAGATTAGCGCCCTCTATCGTGTCGTTCACGGTAAAAAAATAGCCAGACATAAAACCAGATTTACGGACTCACATTTCTTTTTATACACCTCTATAAAATAGTTATATTGTATAGAACAGAACGAATAGAGTATTAACTGTAACCCTAATGTGTTTTCTATGAAAATATCGGTTTGACGACCCAATCGTCATTGGTTTACTGTGTAAGGGTGAATAAAAATCTTTTTTACTTCTCTTTTCACCTAATTTAACTTGATACTGGTATAAATAAATGTGTTAGGCGTGTGTATATTTATTACAAAGCCTAGATTCCTAACAAGTGACGTCACGGTGCGCCTGTGACCGTGTGTACATACTATTGGAGGCGGCTTGTTTTTAGAAATCTACGACATTTATTGCGTCGTTAATCTTGAGATAATTGTATCGTTTATTCTTATGATATTTCTTTTAATGAAACCTTTGTTGATTTTGAAATTGGTTTGTTTTTAAGATATGTTGTTTTTTAATAATCAACACAAGTCGGATTCATTTTGTTTATAAAATGTATATATAGGAGAAGAAATTCAAAGATATGTATGAAGTCAACCAACACGCACTGGGCCAGCGTGGTTGAGTATGGCCTAGTCACCCCTAATAACAGGGTAGGCTCTGATCCCCTCGGTGGGGCCGTATAGTGAGCTTAAAAGTTCATTTTTAATTTTTATTCTTTTTCTTTAATACCAATACCACTGTTATTTGTAAAAACATACAAATCTTCCCCTAGTTCCTTGTAAAAGTCTAATTATTTTTGCAATTGTTTCAGATATGCATTTCAAAAGGAATGAAACAGTGAACAAGTTTGAAGTTTGAATAAATTAAAAGAATTCCAAGATGGCGGAAGCGGAAGGAGGCGCGAGCGAGCAGGATGATGTTTCATTCTTGCGTACGGTAAGTGGCCATCTTCATCATCTTGTCTCTCTCCGACTCGAGAAGCGTCAGCAATGATATTATTCTTCCAGATCCACTCCCTTCTTAATCATGTCTGTCGTCACTCCCTTTAATCATGTCACCCTTCACGCTAACCATTTCTTCCTAGGTCTTCCCCCAACCTTAAGTAGTACCGATATTCATCATCAGCCTTTGTGTGCCAATACTAATGATATTAATTTAGAATAATTGTAAATCGAATTTTATTTAATTGTAAATTATGTTTAATTTAATTGTAAACGAAACCCTTGTCATTCGTGTATGTAAATTTAATTGACTTTACCCGAATGACTGACACTAGTCAAAGTTTACACAGTTGGTTTACTAATCTTATCCATTGAAATACCCGACCGACTTACTAGTGTAAATCAGTAATCTGATTTAGCTTCCTAGTATAAAGAATGTGCAGAAAAACATACACACAGAAACATATACCCACGAATCACTTAACCTCGTTTGCCCCCTATCTTTTTTTTTTGCTTCAAGCTACAAAGTGTGAAACGCTCCACATTACAAGATTAGATTTTACTCCTAGCAATAAATAAATGTTCCCTGCAGTATTGATGTGGCCAGCTTTATCTCGGCATCTGCAGTATTCATTCACAAGGAACCCTCGTGCTGACCTTGACCCGTACACTAACGTGAGAATCTTAGCTTTATCACGAATTCAAACGATGAAGATTTTGTTTACATATTTAAAGAGATACCGGTGAAGAATAATTAATAACCATCTTTAATAATTGATACACAAAATACTGGCATTTGTTTTACATGATACCAACGTTATATGCACACTATAATGTCCATTAACACGATCGCTACGGCACCAATTTTTGCGTGCTTTTCGTCTCTGCGGTACGAGATGTTATCGACCCACTCCGTGACTAGACGTTAGTGCGACACGTGGTCCATTAGACCCCACCTCCTTTAACAAAGTTATGCTCTTCACACTAAAGAGAAGTACACGTTTTTTCGTGCCGCACCACATGGAAGGTGCATTAGGGATGATTTTGACCTCGTTTTTGCAGCGACCGTTCTGATTTGATCTTTTAAACTATGATCTGTATCTGTACCAACTTATATCGATGTCTCCTCTGTTAACTATAGAAACGCATATGCGGATATCAATGTGGCACTGTAAGTTCGCTATTTTGGCGAATATAGCCGCTTGCTCGGTTGCCACCTTTTACTATAAAAATTCTGCGCAGGTGGCGCTGCAAGTGACGTTTTATTTTTTGTTTATTTGTAATGAAAAATCTAAATCTACTTTTAAAAAACGATTAAAATATGTTTTTATTAGTAATCAGAAATTGCAGATTGTGTAAATGTGAAATGCCATATTATATTCCGTCCGACCTTAAACCTGTTAACTATGTTGTCCGTTAATTTGTTCTTTATGTCTCTGTAAGTAATATATAGTATAGTCTCTATTTGTATTGTTTTTAGTATTTAGGTTCAGGTGAGTCTAATAGGAGTCAGCTGAAAACCAGCGCGGGGACCGTCCAGGCGGTCCCTGCAAATTCTGAGCTGGCTCCTTTTGCCACACATTTGTTTTATTTTGTTTGTTATGTTTTTTTTTTTTATATTTTTCTGTATATTTGTGTGTCAATAAATCTGTTTGTTTGTTTCTTTGTTTCATTTATATAAATTAATCCTTTAGACGCCAAAGTACGACAATTTTTTTCGAGTGTGTATTTTATTAAAATCATGTTTGTTATTGGTAAATAAGTAAAAAAAAAAGAACACGTACATTTCATAAATGTATATTTCCGAACAGATATTTACAAAATCATGGTTTGGACCACCTTGTAACTTTTAGCTCTTCAAATTTATAAAATTTATCCAAAATTATGCTTACAATCCAATACTTCACGACAATCACTCTCTGCCGGCGACACACAACTCACGGAATATAAATAAAAACTACGAATCCACTACAATCATAAACATTTCACTATATTCTGAAAAAAAAAAAATAGAAATAACTAGTCCAGACCACCCCGACTATGATCAACGGTCGCGATGTAATCAATAATATTTATAACATATGAGAAAAATTTAAGGAACATTTAAACATTAAATAAAAATAATTTTCATAAATTCGACATTTAGTAATAAAAACATCTTTTTAAATTTATAAATACATTAAATGATATTGCATGAATGTTGGTTACGAAGAATTCAGTACATAAATATCAGTTTGCAGTTACTTTCCTATTCAAGTTATTATGTAGTTGTAATCATAAATATTTAATTTACACATTATTTTTAATTAAATAAAAATAAACAAAACCGGAGCACCAGGGAAGAGGTAGATCACACATAAAAATGCATACAGACGAATTGAGAACTATT
>JAODUI010000028.1:6344362-6363099 GCA_027563995.1 Papilio gigon
CACGCACTGGGCCAGCGTGGTTGACTATGGCCTAGTCACCCCTAATAACAGGGTAGGCTCTGAGCCCCTCGGTGGGAGCGTGTAATGAGCTGATGATGATGATGATGGACAGATTTAGTGCGGACAGCGAGAAGTCGTTGGATGCGGAAGGACCGCATACTGGATGTCATTAGAATACCTATGTCCAGCAGTGGGCAGAGAAAGGCTGACAATGATGATGAATTTCGACAGTCCTAGGGGCTTATAATAACGGTGATAAACTCACCTGAAGACCGAACCACTTGAACTCAGCGGTGACGAGCTTGTAGCAGGTCATAACCGGTTTGACATCGTTCTTCCAGTTGGGCCCGACGAGGGGGCCGCGGCCCGTCTTCGACGACTTGAACTTGGTCGGGTCAGTTTCGGGCTTGTAGTCGGCGGATGGCAGCGGGTCGTTCGCGATGTCAATGTGAACAACTTCGCGGCTTTTTAACTTTTCAGCTGATAGCTCATGCACCTAATAAAACAAGAGACAGTTTTTTCTTTTATAAAAGAAGGTGACAAACGAGCATCGAGATCACGAGGTGACGCAAACCGCACCACCAGAGCAATCACAGATGCGTTGCCGGCCTTAGAGAGAGGTACGCTCGCTTCTCGAAGGACCGTAAGTCTTACTGGTTGGGAAATACCGCCGAGAACAGACCAGAATTTATTTAACTTCAGATTTTTGGTAAAATTTAGACAGTTTTATTAATTCACAAATATACATTGAAATATTCTTCGTCTACCTTAGAAAAACTTGTGTTAAAAATTGCCTAAATCATTTGATCTCTTAAATTAACGAAGTCATATAACCAATTGGAGAAAAGTCCTATGTCCAGCAGTTTGCAGACAAAATCAGATGACGTGTAACTGTACAATTTCAATCCAAAGATGTATTGTAAGTTAATAAAAGCAAATTGCCAGCAATCAGCATGTTTGGGCTGGACGACTGAT
Organism: Papilio gigon; assembly: GCA_027563995.1. Taxonomy (NCBI): domain Eukaryota; kingdom Metazoa; phylum Arthropoda; class Insecta; order Lepidoptera; family Papilionidae; genus Papilio; species Papilio gigon. The sequence goes on from JAODUI010000028.1 coordinate 6,345,338, forward strand.
TGAGTCATTTGAACTCGATATTGACCTTTTAATTCGTATCGGATTGAAAAGGGCGACTAGCACGATCAAAGAGGTTTTATGCAATAAAAAAATAAATGTAAGACCATGAAGATCCTTATATCTTCCTCATCAACGTGCTTTTTTTCCTTCGAGTGTCGACCTTTTTACGCATATTCTCTTTCTACCTTTATAGCCAAACACATTCAATCTCATCACCTTTTTGTTTATGTCCTCATCACCTTTTCGCATACCATGTGCATACTACGATAACCTTTTAAAGATTTCTATATCATCAACAATAAAAAAAAGACAATTTATCTCCGCAGCTTGCGAAAGTAAGTCTGGTTGCATTTATTTTATTTGACAGTATACTGTTGTTAATAGAAAATAAAACAAACAGGTCAACTTTCAACTGTTACAATTGTTGATCTGACTAACGGTGCTTGCGTAGACACAATCTTTAGAAAGTGCCTTGTCATAGTTTGCAAAAACATAATAGGTACAATATAATTGTTAAAAACAAGATAATTTATGCATCATACACAATGTACCTCACATCTCTGATAAGACGGATTAAATTTCGACCTTACTTTTAACGAAACAATGTAGGTACAAAACTGAACACAAAACGAAATCCTGAACAACTAATGGGGACAAACGAGGGGCGGAATAACAAACGTGGTCATCGACGCCAATGGACTTCCGCAACACTAGAGAAGCAGATACGTTGGCGGCCTTTCAGGAACGCCTTTTACAATATCATTTCTCTTTATATCACAATTGTCAAATATTAGAATGGTCAAGTTATAAATAAATATCAATATGGCTGCCATGTAGGCAGACCTTAGATTAGCTGATGACTTAGTCAAGTCTGCGGGAGTGTATTGAATGCACAAGACCGGTCATCAGGGCAATAGATGAGGTCTACGTTCAGCAGGGGACGAGTTTACACGGATGATGATGTATGGAATTTCACGAGTCTATCTTTACTTGTATTTTCATTCGTAACGATCGCACCGTATAATTCTTTTCTTAAATCATAACAGGTCTAAGTTTATTTTAAACTTGGAACGTTAGAAGTTTGTAGAATAATAGAAAATCTCCGTAACATGAATATAGTTTGACCTCGGAACAGATTTATTACGGGAAAGGTCAAAGTGTATCTCGTAAGAAATGCGATATTTGCTGACGATAATATACTTTCTAGAATAAACGTATGACTAACATAGAATGTTACATACGCATGGTAAATTCTTTTAGAACAATCAGTTCCAGTGGCTAGAGCCATTTCCATACTTTCCTGGTAGCTGTCTGTCCTGTTTTACTAACGTAATAAGAACTGTGTTATATATTTAAGTAGTACATTATTGTGCCATCCGATGAAAAATGTTCATTCATATCATATAGAGATGTCAACCCTTTTCGTTGTATAAGTCGATACCTGAACACACAACTATACAGTTGCGAAAATTAACATGGTAAGTTATGACCTTGGTGAGGGGTTACATTTAATAATTTTATTTGACAAGAGTTCCGCTTGATTATTAGCAATAAAAAACAAATGCGTTAGGATGGATGGATGCAACCAATTGAATTATTTAACATAGATTAGAACTTGACTATCTCTTACATTGGTTTAAATCTTTATTCTAATTCCCCGCTGACAGTCATAGTCAACACTCGTACAAACGTACAACAAAAATAAACTAACAGTAACTTGACACTTAAGTCATAACACGGGTTAATTTAAGTTGCGTCATTGTAAATAATTACCCTAACACGGTAAAGCACTTATTTTACTATAATACAAGTCATGTCATTAATGTCAATGCGGAACAGAGAATTACGTATTGCCTATTATATTCTATAACCAAGAAAAACTATTCACTAACACGCAACTGTTGCGTTTACTCGTTTAATGCAAAAATCAGTCATCCTAAGTAGACTTAGGAGAAATCTAGAAGCACTTAAGTATCCATAAATTTACTCTCGGTGCAATGCTACAAAGAATATAATGTACTTTGTCTAATTTGCATAATTTTTTTAAAACATATTTTGAGAATTATATTTTTTTTATTATCCATACATAACGGCTCGGCCCTCACACCAGCACCGGCTTGCCGTCTAGCCTAAGACGCCTTTGATGTTTTTAAATATTGCATCGATTGTTATATTCTCACGTACTGCAGATATTCAGTTTCTTACTACTTGAGAAAAAAACAAAAATAAATATTAAATGAAATTATATATTTGTATAAGCTTGTATATCTGCTGAGATTTGAATCTAAACCACATCATAAAGTAAAACGAATTCGTATTACGCAACAACTGACATTTGCGTCATTAAATTTTGTGTAAAAAGTTTTTAATTGAGCAAACCGATGTCACTGGCTGGAAGATTTCGGTATTGCAAACGAGTTGATTACGAAAGAAATGTAGCCAACATAATTGCGTCAACTTTTGAATATAACAAGACGAAATATATGAATAATAAAAATTCATATTAAAGCATATTTACAGTTATAAAATATTAAAAGCCACAGAGTTTCAATCATTAGCGAGCACCATATTTCGACCGCATCATTACTTAAGGGATCGTTGTCAAGTGATAATTGTGTCTTCATAATAAAGTACGAACGTCGGTGGCGCAGTTGTTAAGCGCTTGACCGGACCGGACCGTACTCGTCATTGTCCAGGTTCGATCCCCTCCATGTAACAATGTGTTTTTCAATTTTCGAATTGCATATGTGCATTATCCGACGCTCTTACGGTGAAGGAAAACATCGTGATGCAACCGGCACATATCGACGAAGAAATTCAAAGATATGTGTGAAGTCAACCAACACGCACTGGGCCAGCGTGCTTGACTATGGCCTAGTCACCCCTAATAACAGGGTAGGTAGGTATAGTGAGCTGATGATGATGATGATGATATAATTAGCGTAAGCAGCGCCCATCGGCATGAAAGTACAACGACAAATAACGTTTTTTTTTTTCAAAATCAATTCGAGGACACTCTGGCACATTTTCGAGCTAGGTCCACTGTTTGATGAACAAGCTTAATAAAGGTTGTAATTTATATTGTCCAGCTGACGTACTAGAGATGAACAACTTGCCTTTGTGTCGTGTCGGGGTCAATGTACACATGCGGTGGTATTGACGCCACTGTTTACATTGCAAGCTTGGATACATTTAATTACATAATATTGGTATAGATGTCAGTAGTTGTTAGTTACTGAACGATGAATGTACATACAACATATTTCACGCCCATTTGTGCTTACGAATGTGTCACTAATATTACTGGTGACGGCATTATGTATGTTTATGTAGTATGGGATAACTATTAAATAAGTTCCTATTCGTATTTCATATTGTAATTAATTAAGAAGCTTGGTTTGAAATTCACACGCGCGGTAATAAAAAAAATTATTAGAATTTACGTGAAATTGTTCATACATCCAGATTTGTTAAGCCGTTTTAGAGTTACCTTATCATAGATAGACTGTGATTCAGTTGACCAAAGGAATATTTCGTCTCAATATGAATTCATACAAGTTTCCACAGTTGGTGGACAATCTTCAACGTTGAAAAGGTACCTATGTAGATGTCCAATCAACCTATATATAAACATTATAATTAATATAAGTGTGATGTGTTTTGACACGTATTACAACATTTTAAGTAACGTTTATTTTACTTGTTAATAAACATAAAAATGGTTTATAACATTAAAACAGATCTATAAAATGTAATAGCCTGTATTTTCTTACAAAAACGAATTGACTTAAGTGTAGTAAAAAGGAAAACACCTGCGCCCCGTCATAACCCACTTATATCGGTGTTTTTCTCCGAGATATATTGTGACAAATTGTCCTCGGACCCGAGTCACGCTCGGGCCTGCCACGTTTAAAGGCCAAGTTGATATTAACTGTCATTTCATAACGTTTTCACGAACATTATCTTGTGGTTACGAATGTAGCAATTTCAGATATTGTAGCTGTCGTTAGCATACTTCAAAAATGAATAGGTCAATGATAGATGCAATGGATCGATTCTCTCAAATTATATAACCAATTTATTGTTACATTATCTATTATACGAAAAAGAATCGCTAAATGTGTTGCTATGCGCAAATCTCGAGAGCAGCTGATCCGATTTCGCTTATACTTTTTTTTAGAATGTTCCTTAAACTACGATTGCTTCTTACGGAGAGAAGTTTTTTAAAAATTGTTTAAAAAAAAGTCTAAAAACACTTTTCTATACTCTATCGATAAAATCAATTTGAACTTTATTACCATAACAGAATTTAAGTGGTAACATAAAGGTTCATAAGACAAAACAATTGAGTGTTAGGCGGTAAGAAGTTCGTCGGGTTAGCTAGTTTTTAATAAATATAGACTTGGTACTGTAACTGTGTGTGTGTTTTTCATCATCATCATAATCAGATCAGCCACACGTCGTCCACTGTTAAGCGTAGGCCTCCCCCAAAGATCGCCACGACGATGTGTTTTTGTATGTGGAAAATTTTTACTAATTTAATACATAAATGCATAAATAAAGAATACAGTAATTGTATTTTAAATGAAGAATCAAATTTATGGAATAAAACTTAACTACAAACCGAGAAGACGTAAATATAGTAACTTAAGTTACAACTTTATCAAAGAAATGAAACTTTTTCACTCAATCTACCAATTCACATGTTACGAGGTCAATTTTGAACTTGTAATCTTTGCGGTAATATTTGAAATTGATTGCGAGTCATAAGTAGTCGACGGCAGGTTATCAGGAACTTTGAAAAATATTGATCTCCGTTAAAGTTAGCTTGGATGTATCATAATGACATAATCACTTTGGACGTTTATGATTATCGTTTGCTTCAAAATTAAATTAGACAGTAAAACAAATATAAACAAATGACGTTATGATTCTTGATAATAAACTATTCTATCAGTTTCGTAACATTCATCTTGAGGCCACACTGGTGCTCACTGGCGCGTATTATTAGTAGATAAAAAAAACAAAAAACTTTTTTTTTTAATTTCATATGAAAAATACTTTTAGAACATAGCACCTGGCACGTAACCATAAAGATAGATTTCATAATAACTATGAAAAGTGACGATGTCTATAAAGACACTTATTTATTAATTTGGATGTGTTTAACCTTCATTATTTCATATTAATTACATTTTACTTTACTGACACCCTTATAGATAGAGCCGTCGTAAGATTTGATAACTTTAAATGTCAGAATAAATTTAATATTGGTAATTTGGTCCTCGGTATTTTAGTGCATATGTTTAGACTGCTATAAATCTTAATCTCCACGCTACAGGATCGTCCAAACTTTATAGCAGATGAGAATATAGGAGTACTTGCGGTAGGCTTAGACAGAGGTTGTTAAATTACCTAAATGATGACATAATTGAGACGGGAATGACGACTGAAACGACTAAAGTTCTGAAGGACATAAACGTGGTTCGACTCTATGTCAGTCGGTTCAGGACAGCTATGATTCGAATATCGTAGGAAAAGCATAGCACACAATATTAAGTATGTATAGCTATAGAGCGTCTAAGTTCGTGAGCTTTTTTTATCATAGTGGATAACTTGGCACAATTTTACATAGATATGAGCTTATAGTTAACCACGAGTAGAAGTCTGACGCGTAAAAGTGGCCCACCGCCATGTAGAATGAAAACTATGTTGAGAGAGAGAGAGAGTGAGTTCACCACGAGCTGATTTAAATTTTGGATATTTTAATACACCAAGTAGTCGTTCGGTTAATATTTTAATGTCGTGTTTAGAATGTGATGCGATGTAACATCTCCAATTTACGACTGTCACGAACTGTTTACATTCAGCAAAGTTCATTGATACCTTCGCATATTTATCGGTTAATAAATTATTCGCAAGGTCAATAGCCAATTAAAGTTTTGTATTTGTTACAACAAATTCACACTTAGTTAATATAAGTTTTTTGACTTCCTCTATCGTGATAACTTGACATACCAAACATTTTATATTTATTCATGGAAATTAATATAAAAATAAACATTTAATTTAGCGAAGCAAGCTTAAAGATTTTGCCACGTTAAGCTTCATGACAGATGAATAGCGCGATTTGAATCCAAACTACGTCTATACGGTAGGTCACAAACCAATAAGCTATTGATTCGTCGATTCAGCTACCTTTGAAATAAAATATGTTCACCATTCTAAAATTTAATCAACAGCAATAAAAAACAATTAAGGCTAATACAAAATAACTTTTAGACTAAGCGTTTGTTTCAAGTGATTTATAGTGACAAATTGAAGCCAAGAACGTAAACAGCTTTTAATTCGTGATACAAACGATAAGAATTAAGATAAAATTCATTATTCTATTTATATTTTTCAAATAAACAATTATAAATACAATTGGAAACAATTATCACAGATGTAATAAAGTTTGAAGACTTAGAATTTTACCTACCCAAGTAGCGTGGCGACGCAAAGTGGGTCTTGGCTACAAAAAAAGGGAACAGAATGCCGCAAGTCCTGACCCGTCTTCTGTCGGTCGATTATTGCAGGTTCAGCTCCACGTCATCCAGCTGTATCTAAGCTAGTTGGTAGTTGGTTGTAGTATTTTAAACTATATATTTTTATTAGTATTCATACAGTTTTTTTTTGTCGGTGCCACGTGTTAGATCGCGTAATCTAGTTCTCTTCGTTTGTACAAAGGTAGGTATAATTTATCTCATACAAGAACTTGCACGTGTAACAATTCTCAAAGTTATCAAATTTCGACCGACTTCAATTCACCGTAGAGCATTTTGCATTCAAAATTTCTCTATGGAATGCCCGCGTGGAACTTTTCAAGCAATGCGATAAATCAGCCTTCAAACATAATTGCTCCTCATAGTTCAAGTTGGAGACAATTGTAAATTTTTGATATAAGACAGTGTTAACTTTAGAAAAGCCATTGTAGGAATATTATTAGAAATCATATAAATGTAGTAACTGCGAAAGTTTATATGGATGGATGTTAGAAGGTATCTCCAGAACGGCTCAATGGATCTCGTTGAAATTCTGCTTAGAGAACAATCTGGTAGAATTACTATTTACGCGTTTACGACAAAATATTTACATTACTGCATATACCATTGTAAACGTGATTGCTTAATTAATCACTGTTTTTTTTAATCAAGATAATTTTATGTATTCAAAAGATATGGATATGGTTGCATTTTGACTTTGATTATGAAAAGCAAATGCGCTAGGGACGTGACGCTCTTGGATTCGCGACGTGTGTCTATACTGATGAGACCTCTTGCTGACGGTCATGTTGTGTTATTATTATAATTATAGTCCAGTGTAGTAAGTACAGTATAGTTTAACATCAAATCTATCGTACCAGTACAAACGGTAGTTTACATTTGTTTAAGTTTTCAATGTATTTGCGGAACAGTCTTTGTACTAATACTAGGTACGGGTAATGTCAACCATAACTAGTGACTTTGTTACTAACACGACGGTAACATTGTGTTACTGTCGTAAATCCATACTGCCAATGAAACGTATGGGAAATCCGGTAACAATGTAAAGTATAAGATTAGAAAGCATAAAGAGGTGACATGGACTGGGTGGTAAAAGTATTTATTAAATTTTATTTTGTTTATTAAGTTAAAACTTTATGTGTTCGCACTACAATGAAAACATTCTTAAAGTCCTACATACTTTAAGTTGTCTAATGATTAATTAAACAACGTCTTAGTGTAGATTTTTCGAATCCATACTTAAGAGTAGAGTCTCCTTAGCGCTCAATTAACCACAGAAAGTAGAGACGGTAGGTATTATATACATTGAATTCATATTGCATGGTGTAAATTAAAAAAAAAAAACATCGTGATTCAACACCTTGGATCATAATGTTAAAGGGGGTATACAGTAGAAGTACTATAAGTAAAAAATATAAGTAAAAAAATATTCAATAGAATGTTATAACTGTTTTCTAGTTACTTGTATGTTTAATGCAAAGGCAATTTCGTACGCCGGAGATGTCAGACTATGTGATGGTCAGTCGCTGTGAAAATGTTAACTGCTTTGGACGGCTGTGTTGCTTTGTTTGTCTGCTCGCTATTAAATCACAGCTAGCCAAGATGTTTTATAATTGTTTCATGTATCGTTAAGAGTAATGTTGATAAAGTAATTTAAAGAATAGTTTTTTTTTTATTTTAAAAATAAAAAATGTGTCAAGAGACTTTGAGTTACAAAAATATGACATACGTTTTTTCTTTTTGTATATGCATAAAAAGACTAATTATTTTCACAGTTAATTTACATCAAAGGCAGTATAAAAATGGAATTGATTACCCTTTAAACATATTAATTAGATTGGTTTTGTGATAGATTATTGGATTTCTTTTTAAAGTTTTTTCTAAGTTGTTTACAACAAAGTTTCAAATATAAACAGAAAACATATGTTAAAAGTCATAACTTGTAAAACATGAATAGCAACTTTTGTTACACAGCGTTTATGAGCGAGCTTAATTTAAGGTACTGACGCCCGTTTCCCATGCACACAACTTTGTACAGCCTAAAAGCTTTTACACAAACTGCAGATGTTTTGATAGCAATGTTATTAAATTTATTACAACCATTGTCATGATTTTATAGTGCAAGCTCGTAATGGAAAAAAACTTTTAAAGCAGATTTAATTTAGACAAATCAAAGAAGGGCTCTGATCAAGAATTATGCATTATTGGTAGTAATGAATGCTAATTTGTAGCGCCAAAAGCCTAATCGTTAAGAGTACGAACCTATCGAGTTGTCGTGGGTTCGAATCCCGCCATTCGACTATTGTCGTAAACCATATCCTAACACAAGCTTTTCAAGCTTACCAGGAGTAGATACAAGAAACATCAGTGAATTAACAAGAATTGACTAACATTATGTAACTAAAACAGTATATGGTCATGATCTTTTCTCATAACATGTCCACACCATACTAAGCTTATGCTTCTCAATTTTTCTATCACTGGCGCTACTTTCAAACTACACCTAATGTTCCTAACCTCCTACAATGTATGGTTTATAATTTTTTTTTTACGAATTCCTACGAAGTTTAACCGCGACATGCGAACTCATGGAAACATTATATTTAGTAACGTCAAGAACTTAATAGAAAATATTTTCCAAATAAGATATACATCGATATTTTAAAATTTGTCCATTTAATTTCTAAGAAAATTCGTCTTTATTTTATTGATAGAATTTTAAACTGAATCGAGAATTTAAAAATTGTAAGGCTTAATAATTCGATTTCATTTTAATATGTTCCATTTGAAATAAAAATAAAAATGTTTCCTAACAGTTTTTCCTTTTTCATTGCAAGCAGTCAAATTAAGAATGTTTAAATCTTTATAAAGCTTTTAAAAATAAATTGAATTTCACTTAGCACTTCATTCTATTTCAATATACATTTCATAAATCTCTCATTTCAATTTTCTTTCTGCATCGAATGTATATGTACTGGATATGTTAATAGAGAATGAGAATTTAAGCTCACCTATCAATGAGGACAAAATATTTGAAACACGTATTTCCAATTGGGACGTTTAACATTGTGATCTAACATTTTTACTGATCACTTTTCAATTTTCAATTCGAATTTGAAATAATTCGTACAGAGTATTTCATTTAACAATGAAGTTAGTTAATTAATACATTTTTCTGTCGAATATAGATCTATTAACAAGCCCTTATTCAGAATTTATATTTCAGTTATACTACTGCCTCTTAGTAATGTAATTTTTTGATTTAATAAACTTTTAACGAATTATTAATTATAATGATTTAAATTTAAAAATGGTAACTATAGCGATATATTTAGACACTTAAATTCGGTGTCACAATTAATTTACAAACATTTAATTTTCAGTTGTCTTTGGCATTCCGGGGATGAAATCGAATCAAAAAGTTTTGAAATTGTATTAGCATGAGAAAGATTGAAGTGACACTTCGTGATGTAGTTAATGAACTTAATGAAATATAATTGAGTGGATTAAGTAGAAGTTGATAAATAAATTAAATGACTACATAATAATAAACTAAGCAATATTATTGTAAATTTAAGACGGTGATATTGTTATGGTCTGTGTCTGAAGTCGCAGCGCCATACTCAGAGTTGTATATGACCGGTACGGAAGACCATTAGTTTAGATTTCACACATATCTACACTAAGGGTGACAACTTATGACTCAAAAGATAGTTTGAGGTAAAATTATGAAACAAATGAAAAAATAAAATTAAAGCTGGCAAAAACGGACGGACGGAATCGCCGGCGACAGCTAGTAAGTAAGGTAATTTTAAAAGAGATCAAGCAAAAAAAAATAAGAAGTAGTGTATCAAAGTTAGTAACGCTGAAATAGAATTATGAGAAGTTATGAAAGCCAGAAACTATTACGGAAAGCAACGGGCAACTCTGTCGTCGAGTCCAATCATTTTCAGCCAACGCCGCTTTACTCTGTTACTTTAGTTGTTTCGTGTTGACTGGGCGAAGCGAAGCGCCCTTCATTCTTCATAAACGTTAAGATAATCAAGAAGTTTTGATTACGAAAACAAACATTGTGTTCGAATAAAAAGAATTATACTTTAGCACTGAATCTAAACTGTACAGTTTCACCATCAATGTAACCTTTGCCCTACAGAGGGATGGTATAGTGTGTACTATTGTTTCATACATCTTTCTCCGCCGTCATATCAGAACTTACATACTTCGTACGCATATTCTCTTTTACACAATCCATCCACACCTTCTTTGGTCTTTACATTTCTAATCATCACATTCAAGTTTGTCACCATCTTGTTTATGTGATCAAATTTTTCCCAAGTATCGCATTGTAATCCTTAAAATATTGGAGAGGAATACAGCGTGATCTATATTACTGCAAGAGTTTGTAACTTCTCGTATTGCACAAAACCTAATAGCCTTTACAGAGTAGGCTACGAGCTTACGACAGCAGTTCGGCTGGAACACAATCAAAGTGAAGTTCGCTTGCCGCCTGTGCCCGGCATCAAGCCCGTCCAGATATTAACTGTTGGCCCAACTTAAACCAACTTAAGATGCCTTAACCATATTATGTTTTCGAAACTACCAAACTTAAGATTGCTGCACGATATACCAACCAGTAGTAACGGAATTTTCGGAACTTAATATAGGAAAAAATCTTCCAAACATTCTTATTTTCATATATTCGTTTTACCGTTGTCGTATCAAAAGTTTCTTTGTTAATCTAAGATTTTCTTTTGTTTATTAATAACAATGTTCTTTTTTTTTATATCGCCGTTGTTCGTAAAATCGGATGCCATTGGCAACACTCTGCCACGGTTCAATAGGTAAGACTTCGTGTTTAATTTTGCCCTTGAATCTATCATTAACAAGCGCTAGCCCCTGAGCGAATTCCTGCTATAACAGGAAAGGGTGCGGCATAAAATAAACGCTTTACTTGTCTTGAACTGTATACATTAGATATTGTCAAGCAAGAAAATGAACTGCCCTTTTACTATTCCCCTTCAACACTTAAAAAACTTGAAATTTTAACATTACAAATAAGTTCACATTGATCTAAAAATTTTCCGAGCGTCGAATTTTTTTTTTCGTCATTTGTTCGTTCGTATTAACCATTTTTAGGGCACAATACACGCGGATTAGATTTAGTACAATATTATGTACTCTATAAGGGGCCAGCCGGCAAATAAATTATTTATCACTATACTTGCCGATAATAAACCGAAAACGTGTTTTGTCAGTGTTAACAATTATCAACTGTGATACAAAATTTAATAAAGCTTGTTACGCGAGCTAAGCGCTAATAAAATTAAATATATTTGACAACTAATGTCCACTGCGCGTAAGAAAAAGTGCTTTATTAATGACTTTAATTGAACGACTAGAAGTAAAACATGTCAGCTATGTACCTTAATAATTTTATTTGTCTTTTATAATACTGCTTGGAAAAGTAACCAGCGCAATCAACAACATTAATATCCTAGCTAGGGAACTTACTAATGTACACAGTAGATTTAGTTCCAAAATTTTCCCCCATACGGTGAGGGTTTTTACAATTGTGTTCAACTTATATAAACCCAATGCTATTTTTTGTGAGTAAATGATTTATTAATTAAGATGAATGTCCAGTTACTTTCGGTGGTCAGTATTAAATAATGCAATGTTATAAGTAAACATACGGAAAATACTTGCTAAATATGTTTTCCCTAAAAGAAAAAATGAACTAACATACTCGACAAACTATTTTTTTTTAAATACAGCGAATTATTAGGAACTTTTAGACTCTGTTTCGCTGATATAAAGCATAGTTTGTAGTAATCGAAATAAAAGTTTGTCATGCAAACATGCACACTAACAAGGTTTTTAATTGAATTAGGCTCGAATGTCAGGAATGCATTACAGCGTAGTATATTCTCGCAATATTGTATTCATCCAGAAACTTTCAGGTATATAAAATGTGTCTGCATTGAAATCGATCTGGGAATCACCGGAGTGGAATAGTGTAAATAAAATCTGTTAAAATAGTCCAACCCCGATAAAATCTATTTGGGAAAAAGAAATTTGATTCTGCTATTTTGTGCACATCCAATAATACCGTGCATTTAACGTATTTTTTTTACTTAAATCGTAACTTATTTGAACATATTATTACTAAAGTTAAACACCGTTACTTATTGATTACTTTCGTCAATATAACGACAAAACACTCTTATAGTTGAATTCAATGAAAATTAAAAATTGTATTTACACATGACACTGACTGATATCATTTATTGTCTATTAACATCATTTCAGAACGTTTCAGTGTTGAAATTGATAACACAAATAAGTTTTTTTTTACACAAAAACAAGTATTTTAGGAGGGAATTTTCAAGTGCCAACTACATCGAGTGCTATAATTTTGCTTCGAAATTCAATAATAAGATATGTAAAACAATTATATTAATTCGCGCGGATTTCGTTTTGAAATGTAGTAAAATGATAAAAGATTATAACGAATTCTTCGAGTACTAAATAACATTTAAAGCCTTCATATAAAAGCAATTATAAATGGTATATTATTAAATGATTTAATCTTTAATTATAAAAGGTAACCTAAATTTCGTAAATAATTCCATTATGTTTGCTTTGCAATTTCCACTTGGGAAGCCCTTTGCCTAATAATGAAACATGACGAGAATTTAATCAATTACGTGAATTAAAAATTTGTAAGCCGATTTGCGGTCGCCGGCTGGATCTGAATTTGTGTTAAAACATTTGAAATACGAATTCACAATATACCAATTTTATTTTATTTCTCTATTCACAACTTGATGGTTGTGGGTTCTGGAATTGTACGGTGTTCATAAATCTTCCTACATCTTTGATTACTAATTGTTAAACGTAATTCGTAAAACGCAGTAGAACCATTATGTACAATACTGACACAAACCTTAGATGTGAAGAAGTCTGTCGCACAATGGTTTAATTGGTTTTTTATTGTTTCAATTACACTTCTATATTATTAACATTATTATATTGATAATGCTAAATTCAAGCTTAGTCGTAACTTATTTTTCCAAAAAAAAAATAAGTTCCGACTAAGCATAGGAGCCGATCTAAAGTAAGCGTGTTATGAAGTCGGAGTTTTAGTGTTACAACTATATGCATTAGAGCCGTCGTTTTAATTTACACTTCCGTAGCGCAGTCGTTTTACAGTTTTGTAAGAAACAGCTGACACTGAGCCCTGCAAACCTCAGTCGACATTAACCTCTACCGGTCGCACTCCCACAGTCTGTGTTTCGCAATGATTATCATTGGGTTTTAGAAAGGAACCTGATACGGGCATGCGCAGGATTTCCTATTATATAATAATATCCATTCAAATAAAGGAAACTGGTACTTGTCTGATGTTTACAATCACTAGGACAGCTTTTACTGCAACTGATTTTAGAATTCGTTTATTACAAGGTAAAGGCACAGGTGTCGTTTTACACGTTCACTAATATTGTATCTCGAAAATTAATAACCGACTCTAATTCAAATTTATGCATTTTATAACAACGAACTAGTAATTTACAATCAGAATGTATTATTTTACTTGTATTTAGTGACAAGTGTCCCCTTATATATTACTTTTAAAAGCATGTAACAAATAATTACTTCAATGGAATTCTAAACTATTTTTTTGCTTCTAGAATCATATTTGAAAAAGGAATGGTTTTCAAAAACAAATGCCGACATGAATGATATTTTTGAATAAAATGAATTTCATGTCTATTCATGAAATCCGTGTGATTTATAACATTTGCATTCAGATTTGATTCTGGTGCGAGTTTTCAATGCTGACCGATCAGTAATCAAACCGTAAATCTGCCGCCCGCCGCCGCCGCCCGCCGCCGCCGCCGCCTGCAATGAATTGGCAAAAAGTTAAAACGCTGTCAGTAAACTCGACTAAGCTATGTTATGATATCTCATTTAACGTTTTTTTTTCGTTTTATGAATAATTAAAATTCATTGAAATTTATTAACTCGATGACATTTCCAACACTTTCGAAGGATATGTTGTGAATATTTTATTGATTTTTTGTCTTCTGTAAATTTAATGGTAGTGACACGAATTAATATTGCCCTGTCACAAATGTTGGTGGAAATAAGATGGGAAAATTGTTATTTTTAGAAAATTTAATTTATTTGTTATTTTGGAGTTTAATACATTTTTTATACTAACAAACTTTAATTTTTAAAGTACGTAATTTCAAAAAGTAAAAGTCGAATTAATAAATGATAAAGAATTTTTTATCGAATTAATTATTTTAATTGAACAATTATTTCTTCATATAATTGAATATATTACGCAAATCTATGGTCTTGCGACCATATAAATTTATCTCGCTTTAGTACAAATTAAACTGTTTAAAGTTTTTAATTATATTTTTAAGGAAAAAATATTAGTAGGTTTTTTTTAACTTACTAACATTTCTTATAACCAATCCAGGTAAGCTTGAAAAAGCTTGTGATAGGATTTGATTCACGATAATAGTGCAATGACGGGATTCGAACCCACGACCGCTAGATTGGTAGTCTGTACCGTTTAACATTAGGCTATTGGCGCTTCTTTATTCATACAAATTTATTTATTTTGTAGTTGATGTTCAAATTACAGACTGATACGAAATCTATTAACATTTTACGATAGACAGATTAAAAACAAGACTGGGTTCTCTAAAACACAATATGATAATTTTATCGTTAAATACTATAAGTTCATAGTTGTATGCTAAATTTAGAGATCAGCGTATATGATACGTGTGACAGAGTATGCGTGATCACTGACACGATAATCGAAGCTATAAAAGATCAAAATAGGTAGAACGTTGTCTTGAAATGTGACATTTAAGGCAACAAGTTCATAACAGAAGGGAGCCGAATGCCGGTCGAGCGCCTGCGCCGGTTTAAAGCGAAATTCCATTTGCACCCGCTTATTACACGATCAAACATTATCATTGTCATAATAGACAACACACTAGTCCTAAATAATTTGTACTTTGACTTTAGAAACTAGAACAAATACGTATTGCGCAAGCGTGCCAGCCATTAGGGTACAGTACCTGCTCAACCTTGAAGGAGCGCCTGTTACTTAATTATTATGCCAGCCGAATTTGATACAGATATATATTTTTGTTACTAGATTCCAAATACTTGGGCTTTAAGGTCTAAGTAATTTATTTCAAGCACAACGACTATTGAGTTGTTAAATTCCGCCGGCACTTTAGGAGTTATTATGCATAATTAGAACTAATTTGTTTTAAATTATGACCATTTCGTGCAAACAAATAAAATGAAGGAATAAAGATTATGCGCCTGGTATAGGATAGATAGACACGGGCAATTTCTTTACTATATTGCTTATCCACATAACTATTGTGGACTATGTTCTCTAAATGTCGTCACTCGTTTGAGTAAATTACATTTTTTTTTTACATACAATTTGTGGTAAGTTTCCCAATGGGCCGACGCACTCCTTTTTGTCACTGCCAAAGTTTTTAACGGTTGTTGAATTGAATTAAATATTATGTCCGCAACAATTTTTTTTTAGCGTTTGGTATAAAAAATAATACCGTGTTTCGAGCGTCGTATTAAATTCAATTTGACTAACTGTCCATACGAAATCCAATTAAAAAGTTTTACGTGAATTCTTGTTATAGAAAAAAAAACCATTCACCAAATTTCCCGATACGCTTAATCTGAGGATCGTAAAGCGACGTCCAGTTTTATTTTAAAGCTTATCCGATGACGGATCACGTGCCGTCGAGATTATACCGACAAATCCGTAGAGTCGACTTGTATTTTAAATTTTTGTTGTGTTATAAAGCCGAGTCATTGGCTGTATCGTTCTTTGTAATGCCGCCGTTTAATTGTGATATCCTTTTTATGTTTATTATTTGAATAGTTCAACGGTACGTTTGAATTTTGATTGACTTCCGTGTACGTCGAGGATAAGAATCACAATGGTTGTGCATGTTATTGTATTATGTTACTGTAGTAGCTACTTATTTTTTGTTAAGTTCGCTTGTCTTAATAGCTATGTCAAAGTGACATACCTTTTAGGACAGTTGAACAATCGGATATTTCTATGAAAGGTGCGGCGCACTCGAGCGATATTTATTGAAGTAGTTAATTACAACATTCATAAAGCTATAAAACCTTTATTGACCGGATGGTGTTGTAATGGAAAACAACGGAACGACACAATTTTTGTACATAGATTTCTTGTATATCTAAAAGCCTTTCTATATTTATGTACATTTCTAATATGTAAATAAAGTGATGTAATTTTTGGATTTAACTGAAACTTTGTATGTAGTATGTAGAAAAAAAAATGTAAATGCAATCGCGAACGACTGTTAAGGCAAAACAACGAGCTAACAAAGTTTAAAGGCAAACATGATGCGAGATTCTATTTTGCATGCACTCGAGCGTAACAACGGGATGTCGCTAACAAAGCAAATACAAATACGTCTTCAAATTCGTGATGGGAACCGTGAATATATCGCGAGGTAAATGCACAGTTCGTGTCGGATTCTGTCAGGGGAGCCATATTCCTTACGTCGATAGTGCACCGAGGAATACTAATGTTCAGACAGAAACTGTACATTATAGTCTTTTCAAACTGACTCAATAAAGCTATCTTTAAACATTACTTTGATAATCTAGATCAATCAAAGAAGTAAGCATTAACGAAAAGGTATTGCGATATATTAGACAAAGTATGAATTATTTTTACAGTGATAAAATTTATCAATAAACAAAGACATATAAAAACAGTACAAATTATCCAATTGGAACAAAGTAATTCTAGTCATAATTTCAATAATCCGTACCTACCAAGTTACTACGCATCTTGACTATTAGGTAAGTGGCATATTTAGATGGTTATGGAATTTGTAAGAAGAGGAGTAGCTTTTAAAGGTAATAATAGATCATTGTCAGCTCACTTTACGGCCGCACTACAGCCTAAGTAATCGATTGTAGCACGATTAAAATGGGATACTAAGAATCGATTTAAAATATTAAATTAAAATTGAAATTTAAATGATTATGGTATTCACAAAATACTATTCAGAAAAATGATGGTTCATTAAATTAATGGAATTTCATCATTAGAATTCAACGCAATAAACTTTAGAACAGTACTGAGATTTTTCGCACGAACGATATTTT
>JAODUI010000028.1:6363650-6381512 GCA_027563995.1 Papilio gigon
GCCCCCGCGACTCCATCGCGCTGTCATCTAGTGATGTACGCACTATCGATACGTATCAATATCACAGTTCACTTTTGTTTAGGTATTTTTAAACAAGTTTATAGCCTTAAAATTGTCTATGGTCATACAAAACGAAAATCCAGTTATGAAGGTGTAGAGTGTCATTACTTTGTGTAAGGATTATATATTTTTCAAAATCGATCACTATTGTACGTACTTTCTTGATTAAGAGCAGGGGAAGTAACAGATATTTGGTCTAAATGAAAAAAAACTATTTTTTTTTACTTAACTTGTTATTTAAAAATATCTCAGTAATCATGTAATACTAATAGGTACGACGTTGTTGTATTAAATTTTCCGTTACAAGTAACGTTGTAGAAACAAAATAGAGGTGATTAGTTGGTATCGATAGGCAACTATCAGCGGTCGTCCGTCGGCGCCGGCAATCAGGTGCCAGTCAGCGTATAATCATTAAATACCCGCGCGGGGGCGCTGACGCCCCTAAGTAATTGATTGTAACACGATTAACATGAGACACTAAGAATCGATATAAAATATTAAATTAAAATTGAAATTTAATTGCGTATAGTATTCATAAAATACAATTCCGAAAAATGATGGTTCATTAAGTTAATGGAATTTCATCATTAGAATTCAACGCAATAAACTTTAGAACAGTACTGAGATTTTTCGCACGAACGATATTCTTTAGATCATAAAACTATGTAGTGAGAACATTTTGGTAATCATGTTAACAATTATTTTTTTACTTAAAATGGCTTGTAATTTTTAGAACAATTATTATTTCGTGTCATTACAAGTCGAGGTTGCCTGCATGCGCGGTTAGTATTTTAGATTTTTTATCGAGAATAACCTGAGTGCTTGGTTTTTGTTATTTCTAATACTAACTAACTACTACTAAAAAAGGACGCATCTCAATTATTTGGAGTCTGTCATTTCACGTTATACCTATATATGAATTCACATCAGATGCACGGCGGAATGACTTCAACGCGACGCCTATCTTGTGTGTGGTTGTACCGGGCAAGCGGACCATTCGTTCCAGCTAAACGGAGTTATTATCTGTAAGGTAATGTTCATGTATTTGGTTGGTGACGGGCGTCATTTGTAATAAAGGGACTTGAAGCGAGCGCGATTCTCTCTCATGAATATTCGAAGACTCATCAATGTTCCGGCTTCAAGATATCGGATTTTACGCTCGAACAATGATATTAGGACTCGGTCTATCTAACGCCTACTTTGTATGTATCTTGGAAACATTTTGATTTTTATCATGAAACTTTGTATGTGTTCTTCTCCTGTTGTGATCGCATTATATTGTGTTGTGTTCCATTTTTAAAATTATTCGAGATTAAATTGTTATTACATTCCTGGTTATAATCATAATCAACCCGCAATCGTTCATTGTCCATACGTAGCTGTCAGCCGTCACATCTGAACTCACACCTTTCTTACGCATATCCTGTTTCACAAAATCCATCCACACCTACTTCGGTCTTCCACCACCTTTAAAACCATCCACTTTAAATCTGATTTATAACCTTATATTTTTGCTGGGAATGTAATGTTTATTTTTTTTTATTAAATTCAATTGTTAATTATAGTGCGACTTATTTATGTAGCTCGGTGATAAGGGACTGCTGTTACATTTTTTAAACGTGTATTATTTCAAAGCTTCAAAATATAAATAACGAAAGCTCATCTGTTCAAGTTGGCGGTAACTTTAAAAGGATCGTCTTCACCCCTCTAGGCTTATACATAATTTAAGTCGGGTATCGATCTCCGTTCAGCAACGATGAATGTCGTTTTACTTTAAATAATGAATATTTACTTAAATTACAAAACTTTGAGATTCGTTAACTTTGTTTTAAGGGTCTTGAGATATCATGTTTAATTTTAATACAAGTCAAAGGTGATAAGAGCTTCATTATAGATTTTAATAGAGACGTTGTCAACTACCAACGAATATTTGTATTATTTAATTTTTTTTTTTGGATCTTTGCTTATTTGGAACATTGTGTGCATCTCGTAACGTTGCAATACCTGAATTTAATAAACTAAAAACTGTTTACGTTTCTTGTTACGGTATAAACATTTTTTGTATGAGAAATTTTAGTCGTCAATTAATAATATAACAATCTAAGTTTACTAAATATCTATTGATTAATGTGTTTTTTGTTTCATTTATTCATGTAGCCTTTAAAATACAATTTACTTCAAGAGGCTAGGCACCACTAAGCTGTTCTAAATATGATAATAATCTATTTATTTATTAAACCCTTCTAATAATCTAGTTACCCACCCTAGCAGTGTAGTATGATAAGTAGTTCTTTAAGACTATATTAAATAATATATAATAAAAGTATCAAGTGATTTTAAAACTATATAATTTTAACGAAACGCACTTATTAAACTAAACAGGTAAATTTGAATACACGATAATTATAGCGTACACTAAAATGTTACAAAATGTACGCAGTTCAATTATAAATGTACTGACGCACACATATGATAATACCTTTACAGTCGAGGAAATTTATTTCCTACCCCCGTGAAAGAGCAAACTAATCGCAGTTAGGTTTAAAATTTGTCATAGCAATATACATACAAGCGCATAACGTATCAAACATCGGTATGATTTACGTTATTCCGTTCGAAGTGGGCAGGGAATTAATTTCTTTGGTTGTAAATTACAACTGTTAATACGACTAATTATAAATTCAAAAGATAATTGGACGCTTAGTAATTGAACGTTGGCTAATTTTGGAATTCCATCGAGCGCTCCACTTGTGTGAATTTGCTGGGCTTTCAAATTTGCGCTGTTAACCCGTTTAACGTAAACAAGCGAGTAGGTAGCGAGATAATTAGATTATCTATTGGAGATGAAAGCCCACGCGGCCGGTTTTAATGGAATATCAAATAGGAAACGTGAATAACCTTGAGTTTCATGTAACTAATAATACATTACCTAGGCAGAGACAGACGTACACGACGTACGGTCACATAAAAACGATTCACTACTTATTTTAATATTTTGTAACAAAATGTAAATACCAATACTTTATCTGTAATAAATGACTAATTTCTTTAAAGTTGATTATCTATATAAATTCATGTAAACAAATACAGCTACGTCTAAGGATTCTTCAAGAACATGGCTCTTCCTTAAAAGTCGGCAACTACGCTTACGCTGGTGTTCGAGAAGTCCATGGTGGTCGGTGACCTTTTGTATTTAAGGTCAAGCATGGTTCCTCCTACTGCTCATATAAAAAAATGAACAAAAACTGTTTTCAAATCTGTAAATAATAAGTTCATGAAAACAGGAGTCGTAGAGCAATTTGAATCAAATAAAAAAGTTTACATAGTAAAATAAAATGAAGTTTCAGTTGTTGGACAGATTTTATTCAAATTGTTACACTGTAAAGGTTTTTTAAGAAAGTACTCCATCGAAAACATATAGTGTTGCAACAAAGACTTCAAATCTGAATCCGGAATACAATTAACTTGAATATTCTGAACAGAGACAAAGAACTGAATACGTATAGATATTTAAAGTTTGACATTATACTATTCTAATAAATTAGGTCTAATAGACGCAACTTTGAGATAAAATTACGTGAATAACTTAGACGTTTTTTACAGTAAAACATTTGATAGTAGCTCACTAAGAAAGGTCAGTATACGTCACCATGAAGGGGTTTGTATGATCACTACAAAATTATTTTTCTGTGCGCATGAATTGTCAGTGGAAAATAATTTTAATACGGAGATGTGTCAACAAATATATTTTCGACGACTGACAAAATAGCTTAACGCGCAATAAAATGATTTAACCGTTGGCTGGTTGTTTGAGCCAGTGCTGTACCAGATAACGAGCATATGATTAATATTGAAAACCAACAGCTTTGTACTGACGGTGATTAACGACACCAATCAGTGGACGGCGTGGCTCTGTGCGGCGGATATCATTGGCGTGTTTTGTGCCCAAATCACTATTCTGATAATAAAGAACGAGATACGAGAGTCAGTGGCGCAGTAAGAGCGTCGGTGGCGCAATTGTTAAACTTTTTACCGGACCGGACCGTATTCGACATTGTTCAGGTTTGATCCCTGCCATGTACCAATCGGACGCTCTCACGGCGAAGGAAAACATCGTGAAGCTTGCACATACGTACGAATAAAATTCAAAGTTATGTGTGAAGTCAACCAACACGTGGGACAGCGTGGTTGACTATGGTCTAGTCACCTCTAATTGTAGGGTAGGCTATGAGGTCGTCGGTGGGGACGTATAGTGAGCTGATGATGATTACTTTAAGAATATCTGCTATCATTTGTAATATCTTATTAAAACTTCCCTAGAACATTGCACTATAATACTTATAGTAATGGCTTAACTCACGTGTAGATCGGTGTCGGTACCGACTAGTTTCATTCCAGCCCGATAGTTCACTAAAACTAGTCGGCACCTACACCGACATATACGTGAGTTAAGACGTTAATGTAAGTAATATTTACGTTGTCTTTATAATGTACAACCGATTATATTTTTTACTTTTTTAAAAAGTATAATATCTTACAGTTATGAGTTATTAAATCATAATGTATTCATATTGCATAGCGGATGTCAAGCCGGCTGGTCGTTAGTACGAGGTCTGTTCGAGAGGCAATATAGTGGGATTCACCCGTGTTTACTCACCTGTAATATTGCATATTTACCGGCATGTGCAAAGTTGCGGGTATTTGCACAAGACGACCGTATCTCTGAACGGCTTTAAGTATTATTTTGAGCTTTGCGATTCTACGTGTATGAAATTTATAACGTTATTAAAATGAATTCTTGTAACTAAATATTAATTTGAAATTCTAATAGTTAGTGTGAAGTCATTTTGTATAAATTTATATTTTTAATTATTTCGTATAATTATTAAATGATTTAAAAAATGATTATTGTATAACCCAGTTATGAGTCTGTAGTGGTAGGTCTTTTATTATAACGGTAGCTATGAAAAGATTTTTTTGTTTCATAATTAAAAAAAAACAAGATACAAAACTAAATGAACATCAAATAATTTCTTACAGACATTACACATTAAACTATCAAAAAAAATATATCATAGTAACTGATTACAAAAGAACGCGACAAAAAAAAAATTAACAGTTGACATGTCCAAAAACATTTTCCTTTGAACATGTTGCGGTCGCTACCGATTCGCAGATAACGAGCTTGTGATAAATCGAGAGCAATACTGCACTGGCGGTGATTAACGACAACCTATCAATGTATCGAATACGACAGATTTAATCGACGCCAAATTTTATTATTATACACCAGTTACTGTCGAATTATAATAATCAGACCTCGATAATATATCATAACGACTAAACAAAGCGACTTTGATTTTAATATAAGACAACATGACATGCGCCAATTGCTTAATTTTTATGTGAACGGATTTCCGATCACGTGGTTCGAGTTCGAATCCCGCCATTTGACTGGCGTAAACCATATCTTAGCGCAAGCCTGGAGCTCAGTTGGAGCGGTAAATGAAATATTACTAAGTTAACAAAAATCTGACGGTATTTATAAAAAATGTAAGCAAACGAATAATGGATGTAAGAATATAAAAAAAAATCAACACCAATGTGCAATGTAGAAAAATGTAGAAAAGTCTATAGATGTCACAAAAATACTAACTTTATTATGTAACCAAGAGAACAGAAGATGCGGTTGTAAAGGATGAATGTCCATCCCCTTCTTGAAGGATCTTTAAATGTTTGAGTGATCCGTCAGGTGGCCCGAAGTTAATTGTCGTAAACACTTTTCTTAATGTCCTATAAAAATTGCATTAAACCAGCGAAATATCGCGTCATTTCCTAAATGATTTATATCATCATTAACTTTGTATTTTTTAACCGACATTAAACAGGAGGACGTTCTCAATTTGTTTGTTTTATGCCTGTTACCAAAGTACGTCCACGGTACTCCGGTTTTAAAATTTCTTTTAATGGAAAGGTAGTGGTTGCAAGCGAGTCCCAGTTGTTTTGGTTATGTAATATCATTTTAAATATATAGAATAGTTTTCGGTTATACAACATTATAATACAAATGACCAGATAACAAGATAATTAGCGATAAATTGAGTTTAAATAGTAAACATGAGTTGCGGATGCTAATTAAGTTGCAATTGTCCCGACTGTGGAGTGTCGTTTTAAATTTACACCATACACAAATTAATAATTAAATTCGTGTTTAAAAACATTATTACAATAACTAATTAATCTGCAAACTCGTGTTGTCAGTTTTAGAATGTCTATATACAAATCAAATATTTTTATTATAAAGTATTTAAAGAAATCTAAGTATTTAAAATTCTTCAAGACGCTTGTCGATTCAATGAGCATTATGAACGCCTTAAAAGGTCTCGACCGATTCAGTATTTAATTGATCTTAAAATGTTCTAATTGCCTAAATAAATTTTAATGGCACTTTTAAAAATTTGTAACGTATTAATCAAAAGTTAATGGAATGTTTCGAGTGATGTTTTTTTTTCTATATTTAGAATTTCTTGATACAACTGTTACAATTAACGTTTCAGAATTGTAATTGAAATTTAACAAAAAAAATCTGTTACGGTAAAAAATCTTTAGTACGTAATAACAAATTTGACCAATCATCATGACGCAACGACGCCTTCAGATATTTATTTTTAATTTTGATTAGTACTTTAAAAAAAAACTATTGTCACTTAAATAAACCTCTTTCGTCATTGCTTCCAAATTCAAAAGAATGTACACATTGATCGTAGTTGTACTAATTGAAAGGAAGCATTCATACCAAAGTTGAATAGATCTGAACAATCAGTTTTTCTTATAACTTACATAAAAAAAAACCTCACATTCACTCTGGCAACAGTTACATTCAGTCTGGAGCCGTGGTCTGCTAAAGCCCTCCATTGAAGGGCCCTACAGCGGGACCCGGCGGTGCCGAGCATCGCCTGTAAAAATCTGTAGATTTAATTGGATTGCCTTTTATTAGCGTAATAAAATTGGATTTACTCAGTCGAGACTGGACTCGTTTCGTTCTGTTTCGTTATCCCCGAATGGTACAGCGGAATTGATAAATGCACGTACGTTTCAACTTGCACCTTTCTATTATATAGTTTTTATTTTTGTTGGCGGACATTGATTCCGATAAAAGATTACTATTTTGTGTAGTATTATTTAGCGCATAAACAAGAATTGATGAGATTGAATGCGGATGGCTATAAAGCTAGAGAAAGACCGAGGATGGTGTGGATGGATTACGTGAAAGAGGACCGATTCGTAAGAAGGATGTGAGTTCAGATATGACGACTGACAGAGATGTATGGAAGAGTAATACATGATGTACCGACCCTTTGTAGGGAAAAGGGCAGGTTGATTACCTATTATAGGGCGTCCAAATGGACTTACATTAACCAAGTTAAAACTTAATGTAGAGATACAACACGTGCATATACAGAATTAAAAATGAGTTAGAAAATTAAACATTAAATGTTTATAATCCTTTAAAGCAATAATTTATCTACTTGTGTATGTTAAGTAAATACGTATTTATATTTGCTGTCCGCATACAAAGGTTCATTGACCTTCCAAGTTTGAATAAGCTTAACCAAATATATGTTATATTTACGCGTGCGGACGACACAGAGCAATATAAAAGAGCAGATGAAATCAACGAAGCGTTGTCCGGCGCTCGGAACGAATATGTTCCATGGTTATACTACACCTCTGTCTATTTTGTGGAAAAAAATATAATTGGATTGTTCCTGACGAGATAAATTGGAGGCTCGGCGTAACTCCGCTGTACGAAGCGGACTGTTATTGCTTCATAAACGACGAGTCAAACTAGCTTTATTTGATACAAGGGATGTTGATGATCTCTTTGAATTAATCTGTATTTGATTTTACAAGGCTTTAAAAATAAATCAAGAACAACTCAAGAATAATTTTTAACAACGTTTAGAATCAATTAAATTCTTTTGCCTTTTGATGTTATAAATAATGAATACAATTTTTTTTTGTGTGAAATTGAAATTCTTGTAACCATTCCTCGTTAAAAATACTGTGTTAAGATATAGTTTACGACAGTAGTCGAATGGTGGGACTCGAATACATGACTGATAGATCGGTAGTTCGTACTATCAACCATTAGGATATGTGAGCCTAAATTGTAAAATGAAATTACATCAAGAATATGGAAGAGTAAAGTTTATTGTATTATTTTTTTTATTTAAAAAGGTAGCTATATATAAGCAGTGTTAACTATAGCTAAATAATTCCTACGTCGGTTTGTGTAACGTAAGATAATTTTGTGAATTTTCTATGCACATTTCCTTTGAGAATTGCTCACATTAGTAGCAATAGAGCGGAACTTCCATTAACCATGTTTAATATTAGTCAGAATGCTACAATAATATGAAAATGAGAATAGTTTACCGTTAAGTAGCTATCCAAGGATGTAGGGGGTTATGCGTCGCTCGGGGGTGTAGTGCAGGCCACACACAATCGCTCTCGCATGTTAACTTAGCATAAAAACACATTAAACTATTTAAACTTTCGTAAGACACGATTGTGAACTAAAAATAAAACGACTGACGTATTCATTCAGTGTCGCCTGTCCCATGTAGAGACAGGCAGCGACCGTGAAATAACACCAATCACATTAAAAAAGAGTCACCCAAAAGAGGACCCGAAACTAGTCGGTGGCGATACCAGATGAATAAGTGATTATGCCGTTTTGGTTTAATTTACATAAAGGAACTTACTTACTTACTCCGCTGGCGCAGCGACCCGAAGTGGGTCTTGGCCTATAAAGGAACAGTCTAGTTTTATTACTTGACTGAAAATTATATCACAACACACATTAGCTTTTGTCCATAATTCAAGTAAGGATTGAGTTATAATGCAAGACCTAACGTGTGTAGCCCGCATAGGTTATCGCTGCAACTTCTCAATGAGCGACGCTACGCCTGAACTTTAAATTGGCCAATACTTCATAGAACACTGCAACTTTGAATATACGCTGCACTCATTTACATTAGAATCTTTTTCGTATAAAAACGGGTTCAAGCCAACAGACTAGAGTATTTGCAAAAGAAAAGACTGTTACAGATAAAATGTGTACTTACTAAAATTTGAACAAGTATTGAGAAATTTAATACTACGTCGTTACTTCACGGTTTGTCCAGCATTGCCCAAGTCAAGGTTCAACAGTGGACATTATGAAGTCGCTTATAGTTACCTATATTTATATTAAAAATTCCTACATAATGATTATTGAATATTTATTTAGCAATTAGTTAATAGCATTAATATTTCATATACTTAATATTCGAGTCGTTACCATCTACAAACATGGTACATCATCAGAAAACTGTCCTTTTCCCTACACAGAGTCGGCACAGTATGTACTTATATATACCATATATCTCTGTCAGCCGTCATATCTGAACTGACATACTTCCTACGCATATCCTCTTTCACGCAAATCATCCACACCTTCTTCGGTCTTCCTCTACCTTTATAACCTCATCACCTTCATGATTACACAAACAAGGTACGGGTATCCAAATGCTTTGAAGTAAGTAACAAAATGTTATAGCAATCTATTCATTTTTTTACAATGAAAGTTAAGGTTCAATATTATTAAATAAGAAGTTAATTTTTTAGTTTACTTTTTTTATTTTAAAAATTAATCAGTTGAAATATTATGCTATTAAGAAGGAATAAAGAAAATAGCAAGAATAAAATGTAGTGGCCGTATTTCAAAACAAGAAAGAGATAGTGTTTTTTCTACGGTAGTCTGAGCAATATTATCTTAGGGTGCTACAAGATTAATGATAATGGGCTCACAAGGTACGACGCGACGCTGCCGGCGCCGACCGCGGAGCGAAAATATTAATTCTGGCGAGATGAAATTAACTTGCGACTGAATTTTGTTCACATTTTTAATATTAAATATCGACAGGGTCACACAGCTACCTTATTCTATATGTTCATGGTAAGCTTACATCGTTGTTCTAATTTCTAGAAAACAAATGACATACGGTCGCATACGCAGTTCATATTGCGGTAAGTAACTGAAGGTTACAATAAATATTAGTAACAAATAAGAAAATTAAAAAAAAAATTTAGCTAACATCTTCCTATATTATAGCAAACTTGCTTGTTTCCATGTCTTCGTCAATACTTTATTACAAATAAAAACTTACAGGTATTTTCGCTATGCCAGACAGAAATTTATCTCTGTGGTAAACTTCATCCAGATTTTTTATACCGTTTTGGAGTTATCTGCTAACAAAAATTCATTTCATCATCATATCGGTCATATGTCGCCCACTGCGTACGTTTTCGACAAAAATCGCCAGGATGATCCATCTAAGCTTTTACATTTATAACATAAGTATGACTTTGTACAGACGGCAGCAAGTCGTTGGATGCGGAAGACGAAGGACCGAATACTGTGGAAGATATTGGAAAAGGCCTATGTCTAGTAGTGGGCAGACAAAGGCTAATGATGATGACGAAATCGATTTAAATTGAATTATAAATTTAGTTAACTAACTAAGAAAAAAAAAATTATAACTCTACAAAGAAAAATATCAATAAAACTAATTGCTGTATTCTATTGCGGAATTGATTTGTTATAACTAAGGCGGAAAATACGTTGAAGTGAAAGAAAAAAGAAGGCGAGGGCTCGGCGAGGTTAACAGGATGCGACTCGAGAACTGGCGAGGACTCGCTAAGTGCGTAAATGGTCAGAACAGGTACCAGTGAATGCATTCCTAAACATTGGGTCATGTCACGAACGAATCATTTTGCACTAATTGTGACAGATAAATACGAGTCCACTCTATAGAAGGAAACCTTAAGTAGAGCTATTTAACAGAACGCTAGGAATGTTACTATAGACAAGACAAAATAAATTATTCATACTAATTTTAAATTTAACGCATGGAAAACTTGGGAATAATTTTATTAAAGTGAATTTAACATTTAGAGTTTTAC
The DNA here is from genome assembly GCA_027563995.1 of Papilio gigon. Classification (NCBI taxonomy): domain Eukaryota; kingdom Metazoa; phylum Arthropoda; class Insecta; order Lepidoptera; family Papilionidae; genus Papilio; species Papilio gigon. The sequence goes on from JAODUI010000028.1 coordinate 6,374,721, forward strand.
GCAAAAAGTAAATAGCACACGAAAGTGGATTCACACGTTTCAAAGGTTTAAACTGTAAGAAGTGTAAGGCAAATATTGTGCAGGTTTTACGTGCAGTTTACCGCTAATGCTAAATTGTGTCATTTTTTTTTTAATTATTATAAGTGGACAGTGACATATGTGTGCATTTTCATCTTTATTAGCTTTTATTACTCATTTTATTTATTTGTTTAAAACTTTTGTACGAAAAAAAATGTTTACTTATATTATGTAAGATATTATCTACAATTTACGTAGATTTAAAATCGGGCTTCATATATGGTATGCCTTATTTAACTAAATGCACTAAAAAAAAGAAAAAAATTAACTAAAGCCTAATTAATATATGAAATTTCGTTCAAGCTAACGAAGGAAAATTTACAAACTTAATTATGTAGATGAGATAGCAGCAATTTCAATTGCATTAGCTAATGCACGTAAAATATGCATACACGTGTTCATATCACGCTTTAGGTTAATCTGACGGAGACCAATTTAGCAAAAAGTTTTATCAATGCAGGCGGATTACGAAAATAATGCGGTGATTTCTTTAGACAGCCACTAGAGGGCTCTATCTACATTTACTTCTGTGTTCGAAATTTAAAAAACTTAATCTGACGTCATTGCAACAAGCGCTTGTTGTATCTTATTTGCACTACATTTGTAAATTAGTAGGTAGATATTTTAAGCTTTAGAGAACCGCTTACTTATTTCTTTCGACCACCAAAAATATTTTCACAGTACAGTCAAACTTTGACAATACACTTATTTAAACTATTTGAATATTTACAAATCTGCAAAATGTATTTAATTAAATGTTAATGATTTACATTTAAATGTAATTTTAAATAAAATCCTCTTTAAATCATGTATGACAAAATTTACAAATGTGTGTAATTAAATTTGTCACAACATTTTGAAATACATTTAATAAATGCTGCTAGAATTAAATCATTAAAAATATGTTTAGCTCACTAACGAGCATTTGAAATTCGGTAAAAACGCTTATAAAATATTGCCATAAAGATAACGGTTTCACTTATAAATGTAGTCAGGAGATTAAATAGAAGTGTGTAAATGTAAAAAAAAGTGCAGAAGCGAAGCGGGATGCGCGCTCATTCAAAACGTTTCCTCTCACTAATGAGGGAAAGGGGAGTGAAAATTTTACCTTTTTAAAGGAAAACCTCACTACACCTATCTCTCCTGTGAAAGTGTATTTTACAAAGAAACTAAATTAAAAAAAAAAATGAAAACTTAATGAGCGCCTGTCTGGTGTCATTTTGTTTGCTAAGTTAAAATATCATCAACATCACATCAGGCGCATATTGCCCACAGCTGGACGTAGGCCGTTGTTATAGTATAACCTTAAATAAAAAAGTGATCAATTAATCTATTAGATAAATGCATCTAGTTTCTGCGGAAACGATAGTAATCATGTCCAATGTAACATTAATCATCAAACAACTCTTTTCCCTTCGGAAGGTCGGCACAGTATATTGTACACGGTACACTACGCTTCCATACATCTCTGTCAGCCGTCATATCTGAACTCACACACATCCTACGCATATCCTCTTTCACGCAATCCATCCTCACCTTCTTCGGTCTTCCTTTATATTTGTGCTATAACATTTTCAATATAAAAAGGTAAACATAACATTGAGAGAATAGACTAAACGATACAAATATATATGCACGTTTTATTTCAATATTTTCCAATTTGTTACGGTATTACGCCTCGTGCATTGAGACAATGGTGGCATTCGACGGTGACACTGGAAGGGCTAAATTTCGTTAAAATAAAAGCTTAGAGTGAACGTAAGATATAGCGCGTACGTGGTCGCCGTGAGATCCCGGAGCACCTACAATGGAGAATTGGAAAAAGCTTTTATAATCCGGCGCGTGACGCACATACGAAAACGTTTCTGCCATCGCCCACCAGTCGCCCACACTCCACTCTCGTAATTCTGCCCCCAAATATATTGGAACGATGAAAGTTTGTATCAGCGCCATCTATCTTCCAGTGAATGTTAGTTATTGATATTTCAGATAAAATTGTTACTTTTACTGCCATATTTGAATAGATTTTTTAATCTTCCCGATAAATATGGAGGCAAATCAAATTTATCAAAACCGATAACCAAGATAACATTTTAAGCTTGTAAACTTTTTTCGCACTTGTCTATTTCTGTTTCTTCTTACATAGACATATGGGGATGCAATAATTAAATAAAGACAACGTTAACAAAAAATTATAATATGATTATTTGATAAATAGAAATGACTATGATATATTTTACACATATTGTAAATTGGAACACGTACAAAATTATCGCAATTAGATTTGAGTGCACAAATTCGTTGGCCGATACGATTTGTTAACAGAATTGGCGCGCGGGGGCGCTAATGTGCGGCCGTTCACATCGGCGCGTCTGCTAATGTTATTTGTATAATTATCAAACTAATAGCGGCTTTATATTATATCAATGAAATTTAAGTGAATTTCCTCTACAATAATTATTTCACAAACCGTTTATTTATGTTAATTTATTGTTGATATTATCTAGGCTTATACACAAATGCCATTTGCTATTTGCGTACAGTGTCTGACGACCTATAGCGTCATCATCATCGACCTGAGCTTTTGACTTCGGAGGGTCGGCACAGTATGTACTCCTCCATACGTCTCTGGCAGCAGTCATATCTGAACTCACACCTATCTTACGCATATCCTCTTTTACACAATACATCCACACGTACTTCGGTCTTCCTCTTGTTTCTTATTGTTTATGTGCTTATCATCTCTTCGCATAACATACCCATACCACGCTAATCGTTTGCTTCTCAATTTTTCTATCACTGACGCTTCTTTTAAACATACTCTAATATATTCATTTCATATTTTATCCTTTCTTCAATAGTCTGACGTAGTACAGCATTGAAACAAAACATGCACCACCTTGCAAATTAGAATTGATTTCATATTTCCCATAACCTTAAAGTTTCGAAGTTAATATTGACTATTAGCGATACTGTAATAGGGTGTTTAAGAACAAAAGCATGTAAATGTTTCGCCGCGGCGATAAACGCTTTTTCGCAACGTATCATTACGGTTGAAACGTGATAGGGTTGAACCTTTGTCCGTGAACTGCCAACCTCTCCAATTGTTGCGTTCAGTAAACAATCGATACTTACATGCACTTTTAAATTGATACACGTCATAGATATATTTACAATCACACGATTAACAGAGTATGTTTTTTTTAAAAATAATTGTAATAAAGTTTGTTAAAAGGAGGTTGAACATAGTTACTTTTGTTATAAGTTATAATTATTTTTATGCTCATCAAATCACTTTTTTGTTAAGGAAAGAAATAAATAAATTTTACTTTGTCAATAAAAGCGCCAAATAAGACAATTTTCGTCTTGAAAGCACACTTCGCAGCGTTAAAATGTAATAGATAATCCTATAGATTAAATTAACTACTATGTATTTATTACAAATATTATACTAAATCAACATACAAAGTACTTATTTATGTAAATCTTAAAAATAATATCGTAATGAAAAAAAAAATTATGTCACAGGAGCACAAATAAAGCAATAAAGTTGTTCACACAAATAATAATAATCGTTACAACGCCGGCGGCCAACAATAGGACGCCGCCTGGTTTGTCCCCTCGGTACAAATCCGGAAAAATAAAACAGTTATTAGACCCTTTCTCCACTATGCCGACAACGGTTACGCCTCACCTACCGCTATTTGATGACGTAGACACGTCCTCCAACAGAACACCACACCACCAGAACAAGCCACTACCTCACACCGTCCTCGCCTTCGAGTATGATGTCAACCTCACACACCGCACACTCACCTACCCTCGTTTAAAGGCGGTTCCCACCGTCCTCGGCAAACCGTTGAATACAGCTGAAGCCGTCGGCCGAGACCACTGTCTCCTTCAATAATAAAGTAGACAAGTTTCACATTAATCACAGATAACCTCTTTAGGTAATTAGAGACTTGGTAACACTATAGAACTAATATTTTAGCCCTGTATTCGATGAAGCCGTAGAAACTGTCAATAGGGTTAACAGCAACTACACAACCGAAAACAAACAAGCTATTTGATCAATTACTATTTCCACAGGCATGGCTGTAACTAGCTCTTCTTTTAGAAGTCTTGACTAGAACGTTTTTCCCCGGTCAATGTTTGGTCATAGTCGCGGTTAGTTTCTCAGTGAAAAAAGGGTCTAACAGATGCCCCCGGCTTTCTGTCTCGCACATTAGTACTCCCGAAAATGTCCATTCTTATTCAAATATTTCCGGCAATTTGTTTGTTCTACCGTTCGGGGTCGAAAAGAAAACAGGTATATCACGTATTATTGTAGCGCAAACAATCTATTTGTTTCTAACTCTATGAAAAATAAGGATAATAAAATATAAAGATGAAAACAAGCCCGAATGAATTTTTCGATTTAACAAGACTAGTATGAGATTACGTGGATAGAGAATGGAAAAGAAATATAGAGGTTGATAGCAATTGTTTTCGCGATGTTATTAGAAGCATTATTAACATATGACGTAGTTACCATTACAAACATTAGTAACTCAATACAAATGAAATGTTATTCAATTTCATTTATTATTTGTATTTATTTTATAACCTTAGATAACAGGGATTTCGTAGACCTCTTCTTACAAATGATAAGGTAAAAATAAAACTTTGTGCATACGAAACTAATTATGTGGCTGCCATTATTCGAACTAAGTTTACCGCATATTTGAATGAGCATTCCAAACATTTCACACTAGAATGCAGTAAACGCTTCTTACCGAGTTGGAGGAAGTTTAATGCCAAAAAACTTGTGGAGTATATTAATGCATTCTGACTGAATTAGTCACGCCCAAATGATTCTTTTGTTCCGGAACTTCTGCTCATGATAGAAAATGCAGCGATAAATCCTGTGTTAATTTAGTTGTTGTGTTGTAGAGCTCACGTACTTTTCTATGTTATAAATTTGTTAAGTTATAAAATTTAATAATAACAAAATTGGCAAGTTGTGCGGAAACACACTAAATAAGTTGGCAAACGTTTATTTGTTTTTTTTTTGTATTAAGAGCGTAGGTGGCGCTGTGGTTAAGCGCTCAACCCGACTGTACCATAATATACACGCCTAGGTTCGATTCCCAATATGTACCAATGTGTTCTTGGAATTCCGATGGTCTTACCATGAAGAAAAACATCTTGACATAACCCAAACTTATCTGCTAAAAAATTAAAAATGTCGTTACGGGTTCTGCCAATGGTAGTAACAGCGAAATTGCGATTGCTTCGGGAACACTTACATCCCGTGACATTGCATTTAACATTTTAAAGGACCTTTATTTTAATAAATTTTAAGCAATGTTGACGATTAATAATACTCGACATTATTAAGTCTTATGCTGTATCTTTATGCCCGATAACGAATTCATAAAGCGTGCGTTCTTCGATGAGTGAAAAATATTGAAATAACAATTTGCACATACGCTGCATTCCCGCAGCGCCGGGCGCCGAGCGCCGAGCTCCGAGCGGGGCGACCACCTCTCAATAGAATGCTTTATTATCGCCCCGGCTTTTACAACACTGGATGGATAGAATTCCTTAGTAAATACTGGACATTTTCCTCGCATTGCTCAAGCTATCTGTTTATTTCATTTTAATTGTAAGAGCAATGAACGTAATTTTAAAATTGCAAGATGTACCGTACTGAAATAATTAAATTATTTCTACAAATATTCTAATAATGGATATTTTTACTTACAAAAAGTCGCTATAGATGTTATAGAAAAATGTGTAAAACTTACATGCCAGTAATAAATTATTGATTGATTAATTCGATTCGAATATAGAGGTTCCATGACTAGACTTATGGACTTACGTGTGTAATAGACCCCACTCGTCTATCATGAAATGAAGTGATACCTCTTTTGGGATTCCGTAAGAATTGTAGGTACACTGTTACATAGGTCATAATATAAGTAAAATATATTTTCATAATTTTTTCTTTCCTCTTCGAATCACAAAATTTAATTATTTATTTTATCAAAAATTGACCTGTTTTATCTTTAAATCCCCCGCGCGAATTAAGCGTAGTCCTTGCTATTCAGTAACTAATTAACAATAAAATTTTATGAACCAGCTTATTACAAAATCAGGAACAAAATAATATTTCAATATTATTAGGCCTGATAAAGCCGGCTTCAACAATAAGCTGGGAAATTAGGTATCAAGGTACATATTTATTGAATTTAATTATTAAGGAAATATTCTAATAATTTTAATTAGTAACTATATTTTACATGTCGTATAAAAACCTTATATTTTATTCACCATTCGCTCGAAAGTCGTTTCACTATTCGGCCCTAAGTCTCTTCGTGTTATATACCTTGGATTTCGTATTTTAGCTCATGGTCAAAGCTTTCCATTTTTTTCGCTAGATGTCTCTGTAAAAATAAGACGCGGGTAGAAATTATCAACTATTATACATCACGACCTAACTCTTAGTTACGGTTCTCAGTGATTGAAAGTTACACCATCCTGTACGGGAACAATTGGGATTTATATTGTATAGTAGGCCTAAGAATTCGTCCAATTTATTTAACAGTGTACAAACGTTATCAAATATAAATATTAGTTACCGTGGTTAAATATTAAAAACTAACTAACTAGAGTGGCGCAGCGACCCGAAGCGTGTCTTGGCCTCCGACAACAAACGTCTCCAACCAACTC
>JAODUI010000028.1:6381540-6419103 GCA_027563995.1 Papilio gigon
CGGACTTGCAGCTCTCTCAGGTCCTTCTGCACCTCGTCTACCCAGCGATACCTGGGGCGGCCAACCGGGCGTCGACCGACGACGTCGGTTAAATATTAAACATGTAAAAAAAGTTGATATATCAACTGTTTATAAAGTAGAAAAAGAAATAGGAATGTATATAAATTTAGATATTGTAAAAAATATAACTGTTTCCGTCAGTTGGGTCGGTATATGTTATTTTATAAAATACAATATCAGTGAAATGTAATTTACTATTGGCACAAATTTGTGCGGCGTTAATAACACATATAAATGCGACCTATGAAGGGTCACATACAGAATTACTCTCTATCAATTTATGCTAACGACACACGGACCGTTTTCGAGAGGTTTCCTTAACGCTATGATGTAATAGAGACATGGTACTTAGACAAAATTGGCGAGTTATATTCTATTTTCAAATGTTTTACAGACATCGTAGTTTATTTTATCTGGAAAGAGTTATACAAGTCATTCAATGACTTTTATTGACAATTTGTAAATCAATTGCTTACAAATTTTTGGTGTGGTCGGCTCGTATTATATTTTTGTAGTGATTAAATTAAAAAAGCTACGGTAGAATTTTTGTAGCTTTCACATTTGAAACATTGCTTACCGCGTAGTATTAAAATAATAAAAATATTATAATTTTTTTTCTCTTCGTATTTTTATAAATAACAAATTTGTAACGTAAGTGAAGAATGTACGTGGTTATTGCTTTGTTTGGTACAGCTTTATTCAGTGGAAAAGGCAATAGGTACAAATTGAGAATATGTCGGAGCGTTGTGTTCTGTAGTCGAGGCGTGTCGCGTCACGCTTGGCGACAACGATCGGAGAGTTGGTGATTCTCAAGTGTGCGCCGACTACGAAATGACCTTTGTGACGTCATAAAGGTCATCTGCCTCATTCTAACGTTTCGAGGTGAGAGCTGAGCTTAATAATCTATCTCATTCGATCCTCTAAGGTAAGAAAGAGATAGAAGCTTGAAATTCAGCATAAGCAATTTTTTCAACCAAAAAAATATAACATAAATTATCAAAAAGCTTGTACACTTTATTTTCACTTCTTTATATGTAAGGTTTTTTTAATAACTTTAATAACAAGATGATTAATTGAATAATTTAATAAAAGTATAATCAAAATTATTCAGCATATGAGAATAAATTGAAATGTGCAAAATTAATCTACCTAAGGTTAGGAACAATCAATTATGCCTTTACATGGTTGGTGACGTCACATGAGTTCCATGTTAGGTGATAATTACTTAATATTTCGCAATATATCCATTTAAATGGATATAAATAGAAATGAGTTAGACTATGATTTAATAAAGATTTCAAAGAACTGAAATGAATAATGGATATCCATGACAAGTAAAACATTTGTAGTAAATGTCAAAAGTTATTTAAGAATGCTTCTACATGAGATTAAAAAATAGCCTATTTCTACTACTGACTCAGATATACCGTATTTTTATAACTTATTAGAGAATAAGCCCCCTTCACGAGGTTTAAGACCCCCATAAATTGGACAAGAGAACTTCAAGTTAGTTGACTTTGCAGGTATGAGCAGTTTGCATTCAGATGATTCCTTACACCTTCATAATATATACAAAACAAAACGTATATGCTGGGGAATGAACCAAGATACATTGACTGCAAATCGAGCGAATGACGCTCCTATATTTAGCTAGGAGTAAATTTCTCCGTCAGATGATCAGGGGAGAAATGTTTATTATTCACCTCCAAGGGAGAATTTACGAAGTTGCGATTGGAATAGTGTCGGTGTTGGATTTATAAGCCTCTAGAGTCGAATACAGGCTAGACAAATTAGCTGTCTCAAACGTGACAAATGAATGCATCGTACGGAAGAACATACTTTGAGCTTTAATTACTAACGTTCACTAATATTGCCGACCAAATGGTTTTACTCTAACAATCAGGTGACATGATTTATATATCACTAGTTCAATTTATTTACGTTATAATAGCACAAAAGCCATTAACTATGACTTAAACATACTTAAGGAACTAAATATAAAACGAACAACACTTACGTATTCATCAGAGGACTAGAAACTATTCGGTACCGACTTCGGGTACTCTCCTTTAGGGTAAGTGAGATACAGGTCGCGACCGCGAAATAATATCAATCTCACCCTGAAGAAGAGTCACCGATGTGCTCAAATCTGCTCGGTGCCGAAACCGGGTGAATACGGGAGTGTTAGCCATTTGTTTTTAGTTTTGTAATATAAATCAGTTATCTAAAGTCGTAATCGATTGAAATTCGGCAAATTTTATAAATAAATCAACACAATAAGAAACAAATAACTTGCTAAAGGTTATTGTGTCTTGTGCATTATTTCATAATAATTATTTAATATTTTGCATCAAACTTATGTATATTATCCCGTCATGGGTCAAGGTTTTCATCGACTTTGAACTTTAATAGTATGAAATAACATTTGTTATCGAATACGGTCGATGACACGTAGCTTTCAACAAATACATAGATTAAAGTTAATCTGACATTAGAGTAAGATTCGTGAACACAAAGCAAATTAACGGTTTTGATTCATAAATAATTATTCAAAAGGTCAAAGATCTTGATAAAATTTTAACGTTTACTAACGCACTGTAAATTAAGAAATGTGTAGTTTTATTGTTTGATGTGAATTCGTTACTTGAATGCCAACTAGCATGTCAAATTATTTACTAGTGTTGTAATGTAATTTTTACTCCGTGTTTTTTTTAATTAAATGTGAGCAGATTTTTGTTAATTTACTAATATTTCTTTTACCACTTTAACTAAGCTCTAGTCTTCTGCAATGATATGGTCCACGACAAAAGTCGTGGGGTGGAATTCGAACTCTCGATCACGTAGTTGGAAATCCGTACCCTTAACCATTATGCTATTGGCGCTTAAGTTATTAGCCTTCATATTTAAAGGACAGTCTTTTATTTATTTTTTATGATTGGTCCCAAAAGTTCTAGCATGTTGGCAATATGGTCACGTATTACAAATAATCTAAGGAGTTTAGAATTAATAATTCAAAAATTCATTAACACTGTCTTTATTCCACTCACCTGTAGACTCTTCCTTGAGATAAATAAATCAAAATTAATTCACTAAATATAATAATATTTCAAACGTCATTATCGTCAGTAAAACAATTGAAGTTCGTAGTTTAAATTGATGACCATTTGCGTTGACTGTAACCAGAAGCATAACAATTATAAATAGATGGATAATACAAATTGTTCGTATTCTAAAAATACTCTAATTAATACGACAGTCTTTTATTTTAAAACAATGTACCAATTATAACATGCAAGTTGTATTCTTAGATAGACTTACTTAAGGAAATAGAACTCCAGGGTCGTATTTAAGTGCCTACCTAGCCTAGCCTTAACACGACTTTTATGTATTCTCCGGGGTACAGAATGATTATAATATTCATATCTCCGTTCAGCTTGACATAAAAGTATATAAAGAGCGTACTAATTAGTTCTAGTTCTTCCAGTACATAAAAGTCTATTTACGTTTACGTTAACTGTAATAGATAAATATAAAAATGTAAGCTAAAAAACATAAAAATAAAAAACCCAATTTTACTTAATTCAAGTTTAATTAAAGTTTAATTAATTCAATAGTATTATTTTGATTAATAAGTTCTTAAAATAACAAAGTAAACTAATTGCAGTGACTCAGCGAACGGAAATAGGTCTTTGCCTCCAACAGCATGTCTGGATTTTTCTCGACCCCGCACCATCTCGACCCAGTCCTGGCCTTAACGGTTCCTTAGGTCTTTCTATTCGAAAAAATTAATCAAACCAATATCATTTAAATAAATCTAAACACTGATATAAAGTTAGAAATAGGTGCAAATTAATGTTTGAGACATTGATCTCGAAATAGAATTGTGGTTGTTGATAAATCTTTAATTATAATGTTCAACAAATTGAACAATAACTCAAGCAAGTTTATGCAGTTTGAGAATTGATATAAAATGTTCTAAGTCCATTGTTTGACGTTTACAATACAATTTCGTTTTACGAACTCAGCCATGTACTAATGTGTTTATATGTACATTAATTTGATGTCCTTTTGGTGATGACAATTATCAAGATGCAATCTGCACATATCTGTGAAGAAATTCAATGATATGTAACATCAACCAACTTGCAGTGGGCCAGCGAGGTTGACTAAGGCCTTTTTTTTGATAACGTGGGGGGAAGTCTTTAGAAGATATCCTGCCTTCTGGGGGAAAGGAAGTCTTATGTGAGATTCGGACTCATTAAAACCCCCTCGGTGGCCATCCTCATGTGCGATTGCGAGGTCCCCGGGATCTCCGGAGGAACGCACCGGGACCGAGATTGACTAAGGTCTAGTCACCCTCCTAGGTAGGTTTCGAGCACCTCGGTATGGACAGAAAAACAGAGCTAATGATGTGTTCGCGACAGTATATTAGTGTAGTTCCATTATTATAACATTTCCGAAATTTGATTCATCCCGAAGGTATAAAAGTTTAGGTAAATAAACCACAGTGAAATTATTTTCCCCGGAGGGTCGAGCTCGGCCTAAAGTGATGTAGGTAGTTGAGTTATGCGATTTCGATGGGTAGAACGAGAAAAAGTATGATATGTGAGGGTGATGGCGGGAACGAATTGCCGGTCGACGTTTTGTGTAAGTACAAATAGTAAGCCAGTTACATATGCGATAAAGTTTTTTTCGTTCCCACTTCCGGGCCGGTGTTGTTTACACGAGTATAAATTGGTTTATGCGGTGTCGTTATACTGAACGATATTTTATGACATATCTTGGACATCACTGACTTCTGACGTTTTGTTTATTATGATGCTTAAAACTCGCTCACTCTTTTTAAGTTTTTATCACTTCATAAATTGAAAAGATTCTCCTCCATGTAGTAATAGTTTTTTTTTTAAATCTCATTGAATTTGTATGTATATACAGCTGTGATTAGAATGTCGACCTTCAATTTATGTAATTTGATAATATGAATCTGTTATATAACATCAACTGTATGTTAATATACAAAAAAAAAATGCAATTTGCTACTGGTGTCATTCAAATTGATAATCGAAGTCAAAGGCCGGTTGATATTAACCTTGAGGGCACACATGAAGAGACAATCACTGCATAGCTCGACGCACCTAAGTCTAACAATGTGAATTATCGCGGGAGCGCTGGGAGGAAGGTCGACTCGTCACGTCTTAGGTTAAGGACAGTAGGGCCCCACTGTAGGGAGATATATGCTTCTGTCAATGCTACTGTGACTAATGCCCCGTTACTATCCCACGCTCTATTTGCATAGCGATCGATTGTTCGCCATTTGTGTATCGTATAGTTGTTATTGTTCATAAATAAACCGTTCGAAATAAAGGTACTAAAATAGGAAAAAACACCACAAAATGTTGTACCACAAATTCACAATTAATAAATTAAAAAAAAAATTGCAAAATCTCACATTAGGTCTCTTAACGTACATCTAAGTAGTAAAGCTTACAAACTCTACGTGACAGCAATATATGAATTAGAAATTTGGAAGACTGTATTCACGGAACGCTGTAAAGTTTTCTGGGTCACTGTAAAAACTCTTTAAAAAAAAATTGACAATTGACATTTCATTTTTTTCTTTTTACATTTTTTTTTATTTTCTAATTACAAGTCATTACGGCCGAGTTGCAAAATGGCGTTGAAGAGGCACATTCTTCACGTGTGTAATCGTTGAAGTATGCGCCTTGGAGGGCGTTCGTTAGGAAAATGAGTGGAGTTACTGACATGGAAAACCCTCTTGTAATTTATAATATGGCCTTCGAGAATAACATGGTATGCCGACAGTAGACTCTTGTAATGGAATGGGAAATTAAGAAATAGTACCATTTTATCTTTTTCAACTTATGTATTTAATATTGGAATTGATAAAGAAATATATATAAACGAGGTAGGTAAAATAACAAATTGTCTCCAAGAATAATAAATTAAGTTTGAATATAAATATTTAATAGTTTTCTACATTTTAAGACCGCGCTCACTCTGAAGTGTCTTCATGCGGTGTGGACGAGCAGCCTCCACACCGCTCTGTCCTTGACTTGATACCTCCATTTACAATGGTATTGTACATTTTATACTTTAATATTAAGCTCGTATACAAAATTGATAAATTAATTCTAAGATTTAAATCCTCAACTATCTCTTTTATAAATCATTTTGTCCGTTTTATAAACAAATTAATTGGAAACAAAGTTCATTTGAATATCATACATTCTTATCTTGATCACGCAGCAAATATAATTTCTCATCAAACTAACAAATTGCTTCTGATAAAACTAAAAGTTTACGATAACCAGTACGTTTGTTGTTTATTTCAAAATTATCCAGATGTCTTCATATGATATGCGTAATTTATTTGTTTAGAAACGTTAATGTCATCCCACTTTATAATAATATGAAAAAGAAATACATATACAGCATTGAATTTTAATTTATTCTGGAAATTTCTGAAATTTCCACGATGTATTTTTTAAAGTCCACTGAAATTTTTCAATTCAATTTTACAAAAAGCAAGTATTTAGATGGATGGATGGATGTTTGTTAGCAGGTATCTCCGAAACGACTCAACGGACATGAATGAAATTTAACTGAGATAGATTTTTGTCTGGAATATCTCTAAATAAAGTATTTTTTTAATGGTGCTTGGACAAAGTTGCAAGCGACAGTTAGTTATAAATGAGAAGATTTTTTTTACTTCCTAACATCGATTTAATTCAACAAGACGCGATTCGCTTATGTAACTGGACTTTTTTCATCATTTAAAATATAGTAATTTACCCAATTTCCATGATATTACCAAGAGCCGGCCATTATGGATGTTTATATAAATAAATGCATTCACATAACAGCGTTATAAATCTAAGTGGAGTTGCAATAACACTGGATGTAAATACACAACGGCGGGAGCACACGCAATATATTCAGGCAATATTCGCACTTCCCCGTCAAATTGGAAACCATCGCGTGTGTAAATACGACGTGAATTATTCGTGGGACAGTTGACCTACAGCTATACGTGATCTCTCTGTCATATTCCTTGTCTCCTACCTCACATTAACAATAATTAGGACTTTATAAACAATTCCAAACGCAATCCTTATGGCAGTCTTAATGTTGAACTTTTTAACATTAAATAAATTAACAATTCCACTTTATTAGTTACCAACTTATATGAACATTGGCAACGATACGGAGATAGAAAAGGAAGTAAGGGATTACTTCAAGCAGATATTTCGACAAAATACTAAATCTATTTTTACAGTCGACTAAATTGACATTCCAATTATAACTATAATATTATTTAAACCGTTTGTACTTCCGAGGTCGATATATTACATTTTAAACGTTAAAAAGCCATCTCAAAAGTAACCTCATCCACCAGGCATAGCTCAGTCTCAATAACTTTTAAGAATATAGGCACTAGTGTTGTTAAAAGGCTTACACAATGAATGTCGAAATTACAAGTTTTAATTGTTATTTTTATTCACAAAAAATCAATATTATATGAGTGAAAATAAAAATATGGTAATTTTAAGAATTGTCATTTTGTAAGAGAGCCGCGTGCGGCGCCAGGTCTCGGCAAATGCGAGAAAGTGATAAATTTGTCAGGTAACAGTGCGTGATCAGAATCTGCGACAGTGTAAATCATCTGAAATATTGTAGGAGATTGAATTGTGGCCCCCAATGGAAATTATTCTCTATGCTGTTCGCGTAAAGGTCGACATGTATTATGGTTTAAGGTTCAATTTTTTTACGACACGATCTTTACGAGTTATTCCATTTTACATGCAAACCTGAAAGGAAATGGAACATCAAATTTAGACGTTGTATTTAGCGATAGGTAAACTACGCCATTTCTAATTGGTAATCCCCTTAATCGTATTGCCCTTTGACGACCTCTAGCCTCTAGCGCTGTCCATAACAAGATCACCCATTTTAACAAAACATAACGTTCCTTTAAAAACATTTAATAATTATTATTTTAAAAGCGTCAACGCGCAAACTGCTACAACACCAATTTATTCGTTTTAATTAAATTTAATCAAGCCCAGCTCGATTATGTAATTTAGAGTTCGGTTTTACTTAGCGGGAGACAACATTGCATTTGGCAGTGAGTGTTGAACGAACATAAATAGTTCTGCGTAATTCCCCTTGCAATTTCGGTTGATACAATTAAAGGAAACAAGGCTATTTTAGGACAGCGGCGATAAATTTTGCGCTCTCGGGTAATACATTTTCTTCTTTGTCTGAATAAATTATTAGTTTGAAAAAATTGTCTGACGTTTACTTTTAGTGTAGCGATAAAAGTTTTCTTTTTTGCTTCACGGATGAACAACTTCTAGTTGAGATTATTATCTACATTATTATATGAAGCGCAAACGTTTTCAACATTATCGCCAATTTGAGTAATATTAGCCCTTTAATTTCATCATAAGACAACCTTATCATATTTAGAAAAGTTGAGATTAAATTTCTATTAATCAAATTACAGACCTAGCATTTTGAAAAAAAAAAGCATTCAATTTACAAGAAATGTGTATGAAATTGATAAAAATAAAATATGACATGTAGTCGAGGAAACCTCGCAAGATTTAAACAAATGATATGCACTCCCGTTTCGGGCATGAACACAATGTAAGTTTGAAATGAGATTGCATTTGGCCATTGCATTTGGCAGAGCGGGCGCTCGCTGACCGCCGCGGCATGCATAACAAAATATACCGCAAACTGTTCGCCGACACACAATAAATACGTCCGTCGATACCTTGACACACCGACTGCATACATAATCTATCGAATGAACATATTACATAAATGTTTCGTCTAGACATTTCAAACAAAATAATTTTATACACCACAGATTTACGACACAAAAAATGATATAAACGCCATCTATTATTAAAAATTGAGTACTTTTTTGAAATTCACACAATCGGTAATCGCGAGTGACATTATTTTTTATTATAATGAAATTGTATCAAATGAGGAATGTACTTGTGTCGACTGAATAATGAAATATGTATGGAGAAAGGCGAGCACTGCTTCTCACGCGAGTATAACTTCATTGTATCAGTCACCATGAGTGATAAGTATATTGAGTTTGTTCCGAGCGGAACAAAGTTACGTGACAAACAAGGCTCCGCGCCGAGTTGAGTGCAGTTCGCATTCTCCTCATATGAGCTTCGCACAGTTTTATATTCTGGGAATATTCCTCGTCAGACGAATATTCCGAGAACATAAAACTGTCGTGTCGACAAGCATTTACTTCTAATAACCTTATATATGGTAAAACTGAATCCATTCTTTGTTAAATCAAAACATTTTACATTTCTAACTAGAAAAAAATAATTTGTCTATTTGATAAAAAAGTGCAAATACAAAAGTACAGAGAAATTTTCAAAAAAGTTAAGATGAAGATGTCAGGTTGACATTGACAAGCGAAATTTATAAGGGAATGAAATATTGGACTTTGAATTTTTCAAAATTAATCCTTTAATGTATTTCTATAAATAGAAATGTTACTTTTAAGAGAACCGGAACATATATGTTCGTTTTACGTTATTTATTTTGGATTGGCAATGCTCGTTATATTGTATTTGCTTAAATTTGTGAATCGTATCAAGAACGAAAACATGTTTTTCAATAGAGGCAGTGAAACATTTAGTGTTCGATGTTTGAGAGATACGTCCCATAGTTCGAGTGCTCACAGCCTTTCTAAATGGTCTCCGGCTCGACCGAAAAAAGCAGACAGGCGATCTCGAAAAAAAATAAAACGAAAATACGACCCGACTACTACAAAGGAATGGTTACCTAATATTGATATAAACGTTGATCAGGACAATTTCAAATCATATTAATAGATACGAAGGAAATTTTATAGTTGTCAAGGGTGGCTTCCTATGCACATTTTGTTAAAAGATATTTAATCCCAAATATTATCAGTTGAGTTTAGAGCAAGCAATTAAAAGTTCCACAAAAGGAAAAGGCAACTTTAACAAATTGTCGAAGAGTCTAAAAGTGAACAAGTGTTGGAGGAAATTCTTTTGACAAGTTTCTTTTTAATAACTTGATCGGTTTATACTTTTCCCTTCCTTGAAAATTATCTTTAATTTTTTGTTATATTTTCTGTTATTGTGTAAATATTGAATCGTCTTTGTCATCTTGTTTTTGGATTTTGGTGGTCAATAAAAAAAAAATTGTCAATTCTAAAATTTCTTTATAAAATACTGCTTACCCTATTTTTTACGCTATGGATCTGTCGTCTAAATCTTACTTCAATGCCGTATGTCACAATTTAGTTTAAAAAGAAAACATCTTTGCAGAAACGCTAGTTTTTAATTGCTACTTGATGTTCTAAAGAAATGCCAAGATATACCTGCTACGAATAAAACGTAGGATAATTTTCAAAGTGCAAAAGTCTTGCTTTCGTTTATGTTCCCACGTTCACATCTTTGTCGAGGTTAATTTTCCCGAGCAACTAACCGTAAAGTACTGTGCCTAGATTATTAACGCTCTGTTTTCTTCGACTGTATGGTATGACAAGTTTTTTTCTTTAGAAACATACCTAAGGGATACAGTACTTTGGAGCTATAGAAATATTGCAGGTGTTGCTTTTTAATGAAAACCTGTGTGTTTCTTAAACAACGAAGAAAAAATAAAATGATAGAGAAATACAATACTGACTCAGAATTACCCAGCACCAATAGCTTAATGGTTAAGAACACTGATTTCCGATCACGTGGTCAAAGTTTCGAATTCTGTTCGATTATTGTAAAATAGAATTGTGCAGCTTACTTGGAATGTTAACGGAAAAAATTGCTAGTATTTAAAAAAACACACCCCTAGCTTTCATTGTGTGTAGCTTTCAAACGATGGCAGCGCCATCTAGTGATTCTACGATATCAATTTGTTCAAAGTCCGGTAATACTACGTTAAAATATTCTTTCTATGCGATTATTAGTTTGTATAAATTTGTCTTCACAATGTTGACAGTATTAAATGGACAAATTCAATCCTTATTAAGATTAATAATTCGAAATGCGTTTGCAATTCGGTTGCGAACGTCGTCGGGTCTGCAGCTGACAGTGTCACAGGCACGTCAAACTCAAGAAATTGCGGTCGTCGAGATAAAACCGCAACGGACACCCGTTATATACTATACATTGCGATACTCGCTATAGGACCGGACACTTCAATTATTTTGCGGTATTCAACAACATTTAACTAAAACAAATTAATTTCAACATTGTACAGATACGATTCCCGCCATGTATCAATGTGTTTTTCGATTTAAGAGATTCATATTTACATTATTCGACATTCTTATAGTGTAGGAAAAAATCGTGATGCAACCTACATTATACGCGTACAATGTTGTATAAACAACACAGTCATATCTTTACGTCTCGTATTACTAGGAATGACTTAATCCTCAACTGTTATAACTAAGATATGCAAATTGAGTTTATTGTATGGCCCAACCACACGCATTCCCTTTACACAATTACACAGTTTGATAATTAAATTTGCTTACATGAATAAGGTGTTATTTCTATAAATACTATTATTAAACATTTTACTCATATAAATGCGAAATTTTGGATGGTTTAATAATTGTTATTACGTAATTTCAGAACAGCTGAACGGAACCCTCTAAAGTTTGGTATAGATGTACAATCTACAACTACATTGTAAATCATAGACTAGAAGAATATAAAAAGAAGGCAACTAGTTAAGATTTGAGCTCTGATAATCTCAAACTAAAGTAATGATTTATTTATTTTAAATGAAACCTTTTTTTGGCACTGATATTGACACCATATTTAAATTATTAAGACATTTCATATCATTGTCCGTGGACGTACGACTTAGTGCGGACGGCAGGAAGTCGTTGGATGAAGAAAGCTGAGTACCGCATATGGAAAGCATTGGAAAGGCCTATGTCCAACAGTCGGCAGACAGGATCTGATAATGATGATGATATCATTGTAACCTTTTTAAACCAATCCACATAAATTTCGATTGGTTATCAAGTAAAATCTAATTCAGTAAACAGTTTATTTGCAAATATTATGTGAACTTACAATACAAACGGGCAGTCACGAGTCAAGCTCAAGGTTCGGAGATTATGACCCTGTTTCCACCACTCTCACTAGAGAGACGTTTATAGATATTTTTTCAACAATTAGTCAAATTACTTTGTCAAATTAGTATATAAACATGGTAGTTAAACTACCAAACGAAGCGCCAATAGCCTAATGGTTAATAGTACGGACTACCGATCTAGCGGTCATGGGTTCGAATCCCACCATTCCACTATTGTCGTGAACCAAATCCTAACGCAGGCTTTTTGTCAAGCTTACCAGGAATGGTTACAAGAAATATTAGTAAATTAACAAAAGTTTACTGATATTTAAAAAAAAAAACTTTACTTAAAAATTTAAACAAAGAACTGATAACTTGAGCTTCTATTACTTGGGTAGTAATTGGTAACAATCCCTTATTAACACTTCTGTCTTTTCTCCTTAAATATACAGCCTGGTAACGTCGACAACTGAACGCTGTCACAGTTGAGGATTTTATTAATATTTTCTGGATACATTCTACTCATAATTTAAATGTTATTTAAATTAATGTACAGAAACCGCGTGGTCATATGTTTATTAAATAACAAAATTTATTACAATCGACTTGAAATCACCGCTCGTTATTGAGCTGATCACGGAATCGTGCGACCTCTCCGTTCACCGCGCAATTGCCACCGACATGCTCTGATCACAAAATATATCAAACTATTATTATTAATGCGAAAGTTTAAAAGATTTGATGTTTGTTAGCAGGTATACCCAAAATTGTGGAATTGTTCTGGATGTAAATTTCCACGGATATAGTCAAATATTAAAACTTTCGTGAGATATTTCACTATATTACTTGTAAAAACCGCTTAAAGAATAGAAATTAGTCGGTACCGACACTGATTTACAGATGAGTTAATCCGTTTTTTTTTATTTCAATCAAATAATAGTTAGTCAACTGAAAACCAACGCAGGTGGTCTTAGGCCGACCCTGAACTATTTGAGCTGGCTACATTTTGTCATTTATTTTTGTATTAACGTAGTTTATAAGTTTTGCTTTGTATCACATGTGATAGTAATGTTTATTCTATTCTATTTTTTGAATTGTTAAAGATATTTAACCCACTCAATTATGAATTATTCATAAGTGAATTGTAATAGGAGTGTCACAGTATACACAATAGATGTTGATAGACGTCTAATATGTAAAGTCATTGTTTGCAGGAAGATTGCGACAGGTGTGAAAAAAATTATAGAATTCAAATGTCATTTCCTTGATCGTTGTAGAGGACAATTTGGGAATTGCATCATCTTTATAAAGTTATGTAATGCATCACATATGATATCTAACAAACTATACGTAACTAACCAACGTGTGTGGCCTACAGTATTTTCAAAATTTTGATATAAACTTGTAGCACACGTTAGCAATTATTAAATATTTTTTTTTTAGAAAAAAAAATTATACGCTTTTTACAGATGCGATAGACGTGAACCATTGCTGTTTAAGGAGTTTTTAATTTATCTTAGGTATAAATGTATGTTTTATTTTGGATAAACAGTGTATAATATTCTAAAGATATTTAGGTCTATTAAGATCACTATTGTTTTAATTTGTTGAATATTCAGCACTTGTAATAAAAACAAATTGATTGGCACGTTTTGTCGTGTGACAACTGATGTTTTGTAAAAACGTGTCACCGATCGAATTTTTACTTGATCTTTTTATAATTGGACTAGACGTTTTATAATCAGAAAATTGTTAAATTGAATTATAGATAATGTGAAGTCAAGAATTGATATTTTCCTAACACTATTATGTTAAGATTTAAGTCAGAAAATACTATGAGAATACAATTATTAATATAAGAGAAGGGGGCAAACGAACGAAAAGATCACAAAAGTGATCATCATCAACAGCTCACTATACGTCCCCACTGAGGGGGCTCAGAGCCTACCCTGTTATTAGGAGTAACTAGGCAATAGTCAACCACGCTGGCCCAGTACGTGTTGGTTGACTTCACACATATGTTTGAATTTCTTCGTCGATATGTGCAGGTTGCATCACGATGTTTTCCTTCACTGTAAGAGCGTCGGATAAAGTACATATGCAATAAGAAAATAGAAGAACACATTGGCACATGGCGTGGATCGCTTAGCAACTGCGCCACCGACGCTCTTCGGTGATCATCGAAGCCCATAAATATTTACAATATCAGAGGATCCAAAATGCGTTGCCGGCCTTTGATAAAAACGAACGATCTCCGCTTGATGAACCCTAAGTCGTAGTGATAAGTGTTAATTATGTAATTAACGTACACTGTCACACGACTAGTCCGCTCTTAAATTGACAACGTCCACAATCGTTCAGTGGCGAGCACATATTAAGAAGAAATCGTGATTTTAAATAACAATAGAACAATGCTTTTAGTAATGAGACATGAACTAGCTTGTTTGTCCCTTGGATTAAGCTTCCGCATTCAATACTGCCTACTGAAACAATTATAAATATTAATCTACTATTAATGTATGTATAAGCTATGTTATAATAACCAACTCAGTATATGTCCCGACTAAGGGGCACGGAGTCTACCCTATCATTGATATTCATTTATTCAGTTTCACGTCCCCGTGTTCGATGTTTCAATATTTGTATGTTATTTAGTTTACGATGCATGCATCATCATTATCACTGCTGAACGTAGGCCTCCCCCATCGATTTACCGAACCTGTGCCGCCCACATCCAGCGCACTCACGCAACCTTGACCAAGTCATGGATGCATCTTGCGGGAGGCTTACGAACGCATGCATAGATTAGCCTTATAAAATAAAACCTTATTAGTTTAACTAACATGATAAATGCTGTATCTGGTTAGTCCATCAAATGAGATTTTTTTAACATTTGCTTTATTATGGATATGTGTGATTTATTTTTAAGGTTGAAGAATGCGTTTTATGACAAGATGTTTAATTGTACAGTGTCACTATATGTTAGTTATTCAATTAATTAGGTTATTGGATGTTAAGCCTTTAAGGATTAACCTTTTTGTACTTAATTACGTTTTTATTAGAATTAAATGCAAATTATATCGTTACTTGACGATATGTGGCGTGGTGTTTTTTTTTAATTTTTTGTCTATACGACAAAAATAGTTTAGGTTAATAGCTCCGACCTTAAGATTGCAGTAACAATTATTTTTGTACAATGATTTTTTTTTAAATAAAAAAAAAACAAGACAGTAACATAGGTCTGCGGCTTTCATTCAGATACGTTAAGCTGTTTTGAAGTTACCTGCTAACAAACATCAATATTTAAGTATTTCATGACATTTAATGTGTTATCTAAGATGTGGCTATAAGAATTAAACGCCATTAACTTAATGGTTAAGGGGACGAAATACGTACATGTGGTCGTGAGTTCGAATCCCGCCGTTCGACTATTGTTGTGCACCATATCCTAGTACAAGTGTACCGCTTAACAGGTGTGGTAAAAGAAATGTTAGTAAATTAACAAAAATCTGCTAATGTTTTATAGAAGAAAACAATTAGGTCAAACTAAAGGAATTGAATACTCGTATTAAATATATAATTTATACAATTAGAGATTAAAAGTAGATCCGCCCGGGAAGTTCGTATCTTTATCAGGGTAATAAGTCATATTTTTTGTAACACATAATTAAGGAAGTGTACTGGTACTGTGTTATAATTAACAGCCAAGCATACAAAGCGCTCTATGAGTGACCTTTTTAACGACTCGTTAATGATCGTTTTGTTTTAATTAGAATTTTTACAAAACGTTCAATCATGCCAGATATAATCTAACGTCAAATTCCAAAGTACACGGTAAGGTATAAAAAATTAACTTAAAGTGTGTTACTTTAACATGTCATTTACAAGTAAATCATAACTAAGTATACAATACAATAGTTTAAAAATATTTCGTCTTGACTTAAATCAAGTTAAATTTAAAAGGACAACCACTCACTATATGTCCCCACTGGGGGCCTCGGACCCTATTGTTAGGGGTGAATCTAATTACTACATCTTGTTCATGACTTATAGAATATCAATATGTCTATATGTACTGTCTTTCATTGGTATGCTATATGATACCACAATGCAACGTCTAAACAACAAAGGAGAAGCATCATTTGGAAAGTAAACACGCACGTATGCAGTAAATCTGTCATCACGGCGCAGCGCGGCGCAGCTCGCAGCTAGCGCACTCTGTACACGTTGATTTACGACAAACGTGCAATCCACATTGCAACTTTCTAAAAGAAATTGAAAATTCGTACAAGCGTACTATGAAACTAGCAGAATTAAAAAAAATATTTTTCGTAAACCATTATAAAGTTAATCGTCAATAGCCTAACTGTGAAAGGTACGGATTTCAGATCACGTGATCGAGATTTCGAATCACGTCATCCGACTAATGTCGTAAACAATATCATGGTACAAGCCTAGAGCTTAGTTGGAGTGGTATAAAATAAATGTAAGTGAACTAGAGAAAAACTTGCTAATTTCTTTTCTTCAATTAATCCCGAAATAATTTAGGTGAACCCCAAGAATCTGCGGAAGATCTGGCAGCGTGTACGATGCTCAGAAATAAAGTTGACTTGAAGATTCCGCAGGGGATGCCGAAACTATAATTTCAAAAAACTTTAAAGCCTACATCTTTACGTCTCGTCTGATATATAGTGGATTATTTAAGATATTTCAAATACTGAGTAATTCTATTGTGGGTTATTGTCGTAGAAGTGTTACGTTGGAATGTCTGAGTATTGCCACCCACGTGGACGTTCACAGCCGGCCCTGAACCAGTGGCCGTGACACGATACATCGCGAAGCGCTAATAGAAGTCATTGTTGCCAGATTATACAATATTTTGCAATTATTGTAATATCAAATATCTTCTAAATTATTCATGGGTATTGAATTTTACATACTTCCAAACATTACAATCTATATTTAGGTTAATTACAATTCTATTGTTGTTTAAAAGTATGATGATCAATATATGATTAAATAACGTGGTAGAAAAAAACATCTCATGATTTGTAACTGTGAATCAATTTTACGCTTCGCTATATCTTTATTATTTAGTTGTATACTGGTGGAGGAAGACCTAAGAAGGCGTAGATAGATTGTATGAAAGAGGATATGAGTGTGTAGGGTGTGAGTTCAGATATGAGCTGACAGAGATGTATGGAAGAGTAGTACAGACTGTGCCGACCCTCCGTAGGGAAAAGGTCAGTTTGTTGATGATTATTAGTCAGTTGTATTCATAAATTATTATTAGAAATGTTACTGTTGGAATTAATATTGATAGCGAGATCAAAGTTTTTTGTATGAATAAACAAATTTAATCTATTCTAGACGCTTCCGTCACGTTATGGGTGATTTATTGCTTTATTAAAGTCGTGAAACTTGACATGAATGCAGCATTAATGAATAGAATGTTTAATTAAACAATGGGATACATTTGTTTTTTTAAATACAAAATAAATTGTTTGAGTTGGTAGTTACGTCAATATAGTATGTCTTCCTGTTCTAAGTAAACTACGATATCTTATGACAAACTTCTTGTACAAGTTGACTCGATTAAAACTGAAAATGAAGACACTGGTCGCACCTCATTTTAATGTTAACTACAAAAGTATTTTTTTCAACTTAGTTCTAGTTGAGTTCATTCTTGTTTTTGATATATTCACCGAAAGTTGTACTTCGGAAAGAATTCGCATGAGTTAATTTTGAAAGAAGATAAAGAAAATTCACAAATTATGCTTACACCGCGCTCCTCTCGATGGAGTCTGCACTTTGCTTTCGTCGGGAGTTTTATGGAGCAATAAAAGTTTGCCGACTCAAAATGTTGGCAGTCTTTATTCGTTATTACTTTATAGAGTGAGTCGTAGATCAAATTTTCGACGCTACATTCAGCTGACGTAGAGATTTATTATTCTTCTTTTTTTTAATTTTTCCATTTTACTTTATCAATATCATGTAGACCAGTTACCTTATAATAACCAGCCTCGACTATGCGAGGGACGTACTTATTAATAGCTATGCTAGTTTCACACCAGAGCAGAACATTGAAGAATGCCATACTATTCAAGTAGATTTGGGAAAGTGTCAATTGAAACGATATATAAAATAGTATCCATTATTTAATTTTCATATAAAAATTTTACTGCAGATCATAAAAGTATTATAAAAGTTACAAAAGATACAATCCTTGTTTCTTTTAGAGACTTATACAAATGAAGAATCTATTCATACCCAGCGATCATAAGTGACAGTAAGTTAGAGTTGCTTCCCTAGTAATTATAACATTTAAATGGAATGTTCATACTCGTAAGTTGTCGTCTTATAAAAGAGTCGAGCATTGAATATTGTTTTGTATTGTAAATGGCAATACTGAGGAAATTTACTCATACAATGGACTGTGCTGACTTTTTTCACCTAAGTAGAAACATTTTTCGTTACTATGTTAAAAATCTAAATATTAAATGTTACTAAAGCTGTAATATTTTACATAATAAATAAACATGAAACAAACAAAACATAGAATTACAATTATAAATTCAAGTCAGTGACAATCTTCTGTATGTAACATTATTAGAACTACACTGTAGCAACAAAATCTACAACCCAACCAGTTCCACCGTTATTCATATTTGTCGTAAATACTATTTTAACGTAATTATCTGAGCTCTTATAATCGGCGGGAGTCTCAGAACAGTAAGATGATATTGTATTGCCGTTTCTATCTACAAGTTGGAGATAGTTTTGATCGCATACAATACCGAGATCGAATACTTCAAAATGAACCATCAAACGAGTTCCATGTGGAGTTTCTAATTCCCATTCACATGTATTTTTCTGACGGTAAACTTCGGGATACAAAGGGCTCATAACTCTCCCTACAACATTATTCAGCTTGCCACCACAGCCGCGACCTTTGTCAGTAGCAACGTAGTCCGCGTCGTATGACAACATTCGATTGTTTTCTCCACCTCGGTTATATAATAGTAAGCTCCTGCCAGTTGAAAAAACTGCAGAGTAACCTATTGCTTCCTTTGCAAACTTAACTAAAAGTGGACTGGCTGTATTGTTTCCATCATATACCTCTAAATATACCTTATCATTATCATAATCAGGCGAAATGAACATGAAATAAAGAGCTACTGTATGATGATCGGGAACAGTGATAAGCGTGTAGCAATCTTTAGACTCTTCGGGTGTCGGATACACAGATTTTATTCTACCTTGTGTATCAGTGTAATTTCTTCCACAAAAACCGGCATTGACATATTCTATTTCAAATCCTTTGTAAGTCTTGCTTGATTCTGAAGTTGTTTTTAAGTAAATTAATATTTCTCCGAAAATGTATAAATCAATTGATTTTTTAACTCCACAAAACATCGAACTAATTGGGAAATTTTGTTCATAAAAACTAGAAACATCAAAAAAGTAATTAACTTGTGGATTCAGAATAAAGTCTTTTCCGATCGACATATTGGACGGGTACGGATTGCTTGTTATTAACAAATAATCGTTATTACATTTGTTTATATCCACAGAACCAACCTGTAAATCTAAATTCTTTATTGACAGACGTACTGTAGTGTACTTTTCAGCATTTAAATGATACGAGCAAAGTAAGTCGCGTGGAACAAAACCAGAATCATAACGTGGCGATTTCAAAGTTTGAACATTATTTGTAACAGTGAATACACTATGTCCGCAAGGAGACTCTTTTGCTGACAATACAGCTTCAAAACCTGAGCTAGCAATTTCGCCGTCTGTGGCAAGGCGAATGGACATGGATTCATAAGTCGAATATATTTGTGGTGGTAACGTATGACCACAATAGGTGCCTATATTTATGCTATTAGGGTTTAGTCCGTCCCTTATTTCAACGTAATCACAGTCACACTTGCTGAATCCTAGAGCCGTTTGATTAACATTATAGCATGATGATATGTGGAAAGAAATAAATTCAACATTGACGACATAATCATGCGGAGCATTTATATTCCATGTACAATCTAAGTAATTCTCGTATACGAAACTATTTCCTATAAGTGGTGATTTTAAGGTACGACTTGTAGTAGAACTTAAATCTATTTGCCCACCACATCCAGCTATATCCGTGTAACTGAAAATAATTACAACTTGGAATCCAGTATATGCAACGCTGCTGTCCGTAACGAATTGCAAGAGAGCTTCGTTTCCGCTGCTTTTAATTGTTGTACTAGAGTTAACATGACCACACATCAATGCACGACGTTTACTGTTATCGATACTCAATCCGTCGTAAACTGCAATGTAATCGTTATAGCAGTCGGGGTTATTCTCTAGATCGATGTAATCAAATCTCAAAACGACTATTTTATTAACCGGGGCTTCTATAATCCAAGTACAATTTAAATCTCTTTCATATTTGTCAAATTTAATAACATGACTACTATTTTTAATTTTACCCCCACAAGTATAAGTAGAGTAAGACAATTTGAATCCCTTTCTACTGCTGTATCTATCAGTGCTTAAAACCATTTGGACTTCGTCGACGTTTTTTAAGGAAGGTGGAAGTTCTTTTCCACAGTATACATGATAAACATAGTCGTACTGACTATGCGCTGACAGAGTAACGTTGTCATATTCACACAGTGGATACGTACCTTCTACATCAAATGTTAAGAAATTCAGTTCAATTCTATTATTATCTGTCGCTGTAAATCTGTATTCGCATTTCAAGGAAGGCAGATATCCATTGTTGTAACCTGGACTATACAGTATTTGTTTCTTCTCAGTGGCTACATAAAGACCGCCACAAATAGAAAGCCACTGAGCTTTAAATCCATCTAGATTAATCTCAGAGTCCGTGCGGAAGACCACCTTCATTTGATTATAAGTCGAGTTATACGCCGGTGGTAATCGTCGGCCACAAAGTTTTGCAACTTCGGTATACGTGTCGTCCTTCCAATCGTATATAATTAACGCGTCCTTGGTACAATTTGGCGTATCCTCAATTACGAAACGTTCAATAAACTGAAGAGATACTCTATTACCAATTTCTGCTTTTATTTCCCAAATGCACTCTTGGTTTTTAATATAATTTTTTGGGAAGTTAGGCGATGAAAATTGACGTTCGTGTTTTGTTAGGATTCCTCCACATTGACTTGTAGCAGTTTTCACGTTTAATTTTATTTTAGTGCTATTCTTTGCACTCGAGTGATATTCAACAAACATGTATCTGTAAGCTGTTACTAAAGGACTTTGTGGAATTCTGTCTTTACAATAGTCACCTATAATTGCTGCTAACTGTCCAGTACCTTGGCTTATTTGTAAAAATTCATTGGAGCAATCCAATTGAAATTCACCCTCTAATTTAATTTCAATTTTGCTATTTGCAGGTGAGACAAGTACCCATGCACAATCTATCGAATCATTACTATTACTTGTTAAATTCAAAATATTTATAATTTTTTCGGTCACATAGACGACTCCGCCACATGGTTGCAACTTCCATTTAAGATGAAAATTAAGTACTTTGTTCTTATTTCTAACCGCTGTAAGATCCATTACGTTCGACGGTAGCCTATATGTTTCATCTTTATTTCCGCCACAAATAGCTCGAGTGATTGAAAGGTCTTCCGTAATAATAGACTTTATACTTAAACGAGGCTCCGTAAAGCGACAACTCTTACTTATTGATTGTGTCCTAACATTAGCTTGAATAACCATGGTATTATATTGAGAATAGTTTGAGTTACTCTCAACATCTTGATAACGGTAATGCCACGCACACACATACGAACGTTGGAGATCGGGATCTATTAATTCTCCCGTATTTCCACTTAATTCTCCTCCACACATAGATTCATCATTTGAATCAAATTTAGCATTGAATCTGTGGGTTTTTGTACCCAACGGCTTTAACCATACATATATTCCTAAAGTACTTCCCGATGATTCAAACACTTTATCTGTAGTCGAATAATTTTTATCAGGTATTTTTTCAATTAGTGTTTGGAATTGCAGATCGTTGTAAATTCCTATGCGGTGATTATCTAAATCGAAGTCTAAGAGTTCTAAGCGTACACGTCTGTTAGAATTAGGCAGTTTAATTTTCCATTGGCAGAATCTCAAAGTCGTTAATCTGGGGTAGCCAGGCGTAGTCAGATATCCTTCTGATGTACTAACAGTGCCACCGCATGTGGGCCTCCAGGAACTAAACGTCAGTTTAAATCCCCTGTTATCAGAAATTTGGTCCCAATCATTAGGCTTACCAATAGAAAATGCAACTATAACTTCATTAGTAAACGATTCAATAGGCGTTGAATATTCTTCTATGTCGTCATTACAAAATTCTTTTAAAATAGTAACAGTATTGTTTATCGGAATAGAATTTTCGCTAATTGTAAGTTTTGTAGCACAAGGTTCCACAGAGTCAGGGAGATTGAAATCTTTCAATTGGAGTTTGAAACTAAATACTGAAGGACCAATGATGTTCCATTTACAAATTGTGCCGTACGGTAATACAGGCATGTGTGGGTAACCCGGTGACTCCAAAGTACCATCGCTGGCTACAATGGTACCACCGCAGACATCTATAGAAATATTAGCTTTAAATCCGTTTCTGGGTTCAGACAATTGCGTTGAATACTTAATGTACATTAGATTGTTACTACTTTTTATTGTTCCAGGCTTCTCACCGCAAAATCTACCCTTTAATGGGGAAATTCTTGTAGAACCATCACGAATCTCTACATATTCTGAAGCACAAGAATCGGATTTTTCCAAATCAAATCTATCAATAAAATCGATACGTAAAATTTCTCCCGGAGGACCAATGAATACCCAAATACATTCTGTGTAAGGTGGGGATACAGAAGGGTAATTAGGTGAAGATATAACTTCGAATGGATGATCAAGATCCAATGAAGTCGTTACACCACACACAATGTTTGATTCTTCAAAGCGTATTTTAAAATTTTTAAAACCCCCAAGGGAATCTCTTGATACGTATATCGCGGAACTTATAAACACTGCATTACTAGATGAGATTATGTCACTCATTTTTTCGTGTGCATAACCGCAATATCTTCCATCACCTAATAAAGGCGAATCCTTTGTTTCACCATTATGTATGATAACATAAGAAGAGCAATCGGCACTTGTGACATTAAAATTTTCAAAAACAATTTTAACATTTCGCCCAGGTCGCACTCTCAGCTTCCATTCACATCGCATTATACTTGAGTATATATTTTGGATATCAAACCATGTCGGCTCTACCACCCCTGAATTAAAAAGTTCACCTCCACAAGTTGATGCAACCTTAGCTGAAAACCCTTTTTGTGTTACTGAAGCATCTGTTTTAAATTGGACCTTTAAATAAGTGGATGCATTCATTGGCATCTTTATAGCATCATTTTCACAAATGTTTTCTTTCACAGGAGTCCATTGATCTAGAGAACTTGAAGAAAATACGTTTACGTTATCCGCAAAACAGTTTTGTGTTTGTTCTAAAGAGAAATCTACAAAAGATAACAGTAAGTGACGTCCGACTGTTGATTTGAAAACCCAAACGCAGTGCAAATCACTACCATACGGTAGAGGATAGTTAGGAGAGGTGAAAGTGATACTACGTCCAGGCTCTACCATTTCTGTATGATTAAATCCACAATTACTTTTATCACCAATTTCAAGTCCTTCGTCCTTGTCAGCTTGCTCCCAGTGTAAATGGAAAAGTGAACCGACATTCGCTTCTTCTAAGTGCAATTTGATGTAAACAACTCCTGAAGTTGTTTTTAAAGATTTAATCTGGTTTGTTATTATTCCACATATATCTTGTAGAAGCGGTGCTTCTTCATTGTAACCATCGTAAATGGCTAAGTAATTTTGACACGTCGTTCCATCATTATGAATTTCCAACTTATCAATGCGTATGTTGATAATTGAAGGGGTTTTTACAGTTACACGCCATGTATATTCGGCGCGGCCTTGGTATAAATTGGGATACAAAGGAGATGTTACTTCGCCTCTAGTTAATCCGACTATATTATTTCCGTGCAAAAATCCGTAGTGAATTAGGAAGCCGCGTCCTGAGTCGTTACTATCACTATGAAATTTTATATAGAGCTTACTTGCAGATGTCGTGTTTGTTGGTATAGAATTTCCACAAAAGACTCCAATTAGTCTACCGCCACCATTATCTTCACGAACTTCTAAGTAATCTTCATTACATCCTTCTGAATAATCTATGTTTAGCTCTTCAAACATTATATAGACTTTATTACCAGGTGATGTGCTTAAAATCCACACACAATCAGCTTCATGTGGATATGACTGGGGATAATTTGGCGAAGCAATAGTACCTTCCTCCGATGTTAATATTCCTCCACAAGCCGAGGTCAAAGTAGAGTAGTGGGCAGAAAATTTTCCTGAAGTTTTTCCAACGTAACTTCCAAATTGTATAGTCATTGCACTCCCATGACTCACGATCATTGGTGGGACTTTATTTCCACAGTATTCATCGATCAAAGGTGAATTCTCATCGTCGCCATCGAGCACTCTTAGATATGTTGCTGGACATGCCCTACTTGTATTTGTAACATCAATGCCATATTTAGGAATTGACATGTGAGTGAGGGTTAGTTTGATTTTTAAACTAGGTGTAGAGGCTACCAAAATCCATGTACAAGTTTCATTAGAATCTTGCAAAAACTTGTTGTTAATTACACCATCATGGTCGGTAGTAATGCGTGCACCGCAGGTCATAACAAATGATGCCTTAAATCCTTTAGCCGTCCCGTAAGCATTTGTAAGAAATTGAAGACTTAGTTGGTTGGTCTTAGACACAATTTCAGATATATTGGTTTTGGGGCAAATATGATAAGTGTAATTGGACTCTAAAATATTACTTGTTTCATATACGTTAATTTGGTCCCCGCAATCAGGTGAATCTTCATTTTCTTCGGAATAGGAATATAAATCAAATTCTATCATTTTTAATTGTATTCGGTGGTTCTTGGGTACTATTATAGACCATATACAGTCTAAATTATCATCATAATTCTTAGGATAATTTTTAGAGTAAATAACGCCAGAGTGCGCCATTATTTTACCTCCACACCCAGACTTAAATGAATCAAAATGAGAGTTAAAAAATACATTTCTAAGAGAAGACTTTTTAATAAATCTTACTAAAAGAACATTAGAACTTCCCTGAACTTGTCCCAAATCTCGATGGCAAATTTTCGTAATCAGAGGTGCGTCCGTACTTTGTCCATTGTATACCTCAATAGCATCCTCTGTGCAATTTTTACTGTCGTACATGTATAACTCTGTGAAAGTTATTGTAGCACTTGTACCCTGAGGAGTTTCTATAATCCATTCGCAGTTTATTTCATTTTCAACAAATGTCATCCGCTTATCCAAGGACAAGAAACCGAATCGCTTTTGAATATGACCACCGCAACCATCTCTAACCCACTCCAAGCGGAAACCACTTCTAGAGAAATAACCCCCTGTTCTAAATTTGATGTTGAGAATATTACTTTGAACATTTACTTGTTTAGGCAACGTGGTCCCACAAAGTTTTTCTGATACGAACGTACCATCCGTTTCACTTATTTGTACAAAATCTGTGTCACAAGTATCTAGATGTGAACGAAGTATAAAAATGTCTAATCTCTTCAATGCAAAATCTCGGTTCGTCTTAAATATGTCAAAGTGTGTAAATGTCACATTAATTTTATTTCCTCTTGGAACTGTAATACGCCATAGACAATTGGCATAATGAAGATAGTTACTGGGATAGCCTGGACTTTCAATGACGCCAAAATTGCCAGTAATGTTACATCGACAAATAGTATTGTAATTTAGCAAAAAACCTTTACTACTTATATAAAAGTCGGATCGAAATTTAATATAAGCAAAGTTACCGGATGTTTCAATATTTCTTAAAGCATTAGACATTTGACAGTGCTTACCCAAACTTATAGCGCTCGTATCTCTACCATCGAATATTTCTACGTAGTCGTCCATACAATTTTTAGTCGTCTCCAAATCTAATTCAGTGAAGGAAATGTGTATCCGAGATCCGGCACTTGTGACTATTCTGTAAAAACATTCTGCATTTTCATTGTAATTATTAGGATAATTAGGTGACGAAATAGACCCGTTCGCACTAGTAAGTGTGCCTCCGCAACCAGTTATGGTTCCATCCCATTCGATTTTGAAGCCACGGCCTGATAAATAAAAGTCAGAATGGAAATGAAGATATAAACTATTCGCGGCTGATATAATACGTTTCGATTTGAACTTGCCGCAATATTTGCCTATTAAAGGAGTATTTTCTGTCGCTCCATTTCTTATTTCTAAATAATCTCCAAGATCACACTTATCACGTATGGGCCGTTCTAAGTCAAACTGGGATATGTTAAGCTTGATTTGCTGCCCAACGGGTACAGTAATAGTCCAAATGCAATCGCGATTAGGTTCGTATACATTGGGCCATCCGGGGGAGTATATGTAGCCATGAGACTTTACTAAGAATGCGCTACAATGCGATCTTTCGTCAACAAAAGAATATGTTAAAGCAAAACCACTTTGTCTTATGCTATTGTCTGATTCAAATTTTAGCATGAGTCTATTAGTGGAAGAGGTTAGGGTCGGTGGTATTGTTATACCACAATAACGACCAAGTAAATTACGCTGATTATCATCATCTATTTCGTATAATTCCACAAAGTCACTGGTACATGATGGTCGAACTGGATTTTCCAGCCTGAATCTATCCCACGTAAGCTTTATATCCATTCCTTCAGGAGCGATTACCATCCAAGTACAAGATTGATCATTTTTGTAAGTCGTTCCTGCATCCGAGGGGTGACTTATTACTCCTGTAGCATCTCTGTGAATTCCGCCACATTCAGTATCTATTGTTGTATAATTAGCGTAAAAGCCGGTACCTGATATGCTCATGTCAGATTTAAATCGTATGTACATAAAGTTAAATGTTGAAGTTTGCATCGGAGGCAAGCGTTCCGACCCACAGTATCTTCCGAGTAATGTCGAGTTGATATCAGGCCCGTCTCTTATTTCAACATTATCGTATTGGCAATTGGAGTAACTGTTATTTTCAATATTAAAATCTTGGAATGTTAACTGTATTGCTTTCCCTGGTGTAGTATTAATAATATATTCACAAACTTTATTTTCCGGGTAACTAAAGGGATATCCTGGGGATTTTATAATGCCACTATCTCCATATAATTGTTTGTGACAAATAGATTCATAAGTTATTTTGAAACCTGCTGAACTCATCGTGTGATCAGATTTAAATGTAATAAATAACATATTAGATGATGAAGTATATGATTTCGGATGTAATGTACCACAAAATTTACCGACCAAGCGAGAATCACTATTTGGCCCATCGTAAATCTTAACATAATCGTACTTGCATCGAAATGAATTCTCTAGCGAAAAAGAAGCAAAGTTAATCCGGATTTTTGTGTCTTCACTGGTTTTAATTTTGTATTCACATTTTAAATTACTGATATATTTACCGTTGTAAGTAGGTGATGTAACCTCGCCTCTATACTCAGTAAAATATCCTCCACAACCAGGTATGCCTTCTACTGGGGCGTAAGCGATTTGGAAACCGAAACCAGAATTATAAGCATCAGAATGAAAATGAATTAAAAGCTCTGAACTGGCTGATTGCAGCGGAGCCGGCTGGGTCGAGTTGCAATACTTATCTATAAGGGGATCCCTAATGTGCCCGCCGTCGTATATAGCAATATAGTCAAAACTGCAGTTAACATGTGATTCAATATCTAGCGCGAAAAAATGTAATTGAATTCTTTTCCCAAACGCAGTGGTTAAATGCCAATAACAATCTCTATTCGGTGGATATTTACCAGGAGATCCCGGTGAGCTGATATGACCGTGAGTACTGGCATCGATTTCGCCCCCGCATACTGGGCTTGCACTAGTCCAATGTAGAGCAAAACCTTCCTTAGCAATGCTTTGGTCTGACCGAAACCAGAAGTATAAATTATTATGACTAGATACGATATTTCCACCTTTAGGGAATTGAGTACCACAAAATCTTCCGATTAACTGGCTAGCTGAGCTTCTCCCGTCGTGTATTTGTAAGAAGTCGTAAAGACAGTCTGGGCTCGATTCTAAATTGAATTTACTAAATGTTACATTTATAACTTTTTCCGGTACAGTATGAATAACCCATGCACATCGAGCATTGTGATTGTAGGTTGCGTTTGATAGGGGATATATTATGCTGCCTTCTTCGTGATTCAATACACCACCACACAGAGTCACATGTGATTGGCACAAGTCTCCAGAATATAAAGCGGTACACTCACATCTGAATCCGGCAGAAGAATTTTCGTCTAAGCGGCACCTACCACCATTTTGACAAGGATTGCTTTGACATAAATTTTCCGAATTTTCACAGTGCGCACCTCTGTAACCCTTATGGCAAACGCAATTATAGCCATTTCTAAGTGAATGACAGTACCCATGGTCACCACACGGACTGTCTTCACATTGCAGAGTTATATTACCTGAGTTTGGAACAAAGCATCCATGAACGCCGACACCATCTCCAGACATTCCATCCGGACAGACGCAATTTCCTATCCCCCCCCTGAATTCAAACACGCTGTCGATACAACGCGCAGATGGATGGCAACCACCATTATTTATACTACAGGAGCCTCTCCAAGTGCAAGTCACGCCATCACCCTGGTATCTTGGTGGACAGGGACCACAAATTCTTGAGCCGATTGTGTTATGGCAAGTGACGAAAGGAATAATACTGCAACCGCCATTAGGCAAGGTGAGGCATTCGTCGATGTCATAGCAGACATACCCATTGCCTTCAAAGCCTGGGGGACAATTACCGCATCGAAATGAACCAGGAAGATTAATACATTCGACTCTGGGATTTACTGAACACCGGGTACCTTGTTCACATTCATTAACGTCTGTTAAGCAAGCAACTCCTGTCCCATTGGTTGTCCAACCTTGATCGCAGATGCACTTGATTCCATCTCCGGAGGTTACAGTTAAACAAGTTCCATGTCCACACATTTCGAAATCACCACCGGAACAATCTTTGGCTTTCCTCGTACAATGGAGACCGAACCATCCTGTTCTGCAAAGACATTCATAAGATCCTGGTCTGTTAATACAAGTTGCACCATTCTGGCAGCCTAAGTCAGTACCGGCGAAGTTGCGGCATTCATTTACATCGTCTTCGCATTTTGGCCCCTCCCAATTCGATGGACAAAGACAATGGTAACCCGTCACTAAGTTTAGGCAAGTACCGCCGTGTCTACATGGATTTGACTCACAATTGTTAACTCTTCTACTCAGCTGTGTCCTGAGTAGGGAAACTCTATTATTAAGTCGGTTAATTTTCCTTGAAAGTGCCGTTACATTGAGTAGTAAATCGGCGGGCAATTGACTATTTTGGTTTTCTAATCTCTGCAAACGTTCTGATATGCTATTTATATCTTGAAGATCATTGTCGAGTTCACCACCGGAAGCCGGTTGATATTCTCCGGGAGCGGATGTCGTATTAATACTGAGTACATTCAAGCCACCTAAGTATATAGATGACTTAGGTCCATTGCGACGTAAATATATGTTTTTATTGAACCCTGGTTCCAAAATTAGATCACCATTGGATGTCTTTATTTTAGGCCTTTCTTGATTAACTTCACACTTGATAAGCACATTGCCAAAAGTTACAACAGTCAGGAACTGTATCACTATCCACAACATGGTCCACGCGCGAATTGCTCCCAACAAGAGTATCCGCAGACTGAGGCTTTAGAATACTGAAATTATGAGTAAATTGAATAAAGGGGGCGTTATTCGTGTTAAACGCCCCTATCTCATATTGCAAGTATTCTGTTACTATCGAAAATCGTAAAACAGATGTTCATCATTTACTCATCGTTTTTTCTCATATATTTTATTATGTTTTAATCACAGGTTACTAACGAACAGTCATATTTTTATCAGTTTTTCACAGGTAAATAGATGAGTTATTAACGCTTGACGATACTGTAATAAAAAAAATCCTTCTTCAATTTCTTAGTTCTTTTATAGAGAAGAATGACCCTATATTTTTAGCTCGTAGTGAATATAGCTAGAATCTACAGTTGTTTGTAATTTTTTTTTTATAATGAAAAGGCAAAATTACGCCCCTTTCTCAGTTTACATTAGACAGATGTCCCAGCAGACTCTCCCGGTGATGTTTCATTTCGAACGTTATCTCAAACGCGTCCAATGACACTCACAAATAGTTTAATGACAAAACAGATGGGCTTCTAATTCATGACCTGATAGGAAGCAAGTTTGATTTCTACAAAACGTTGGGATTTATATTTTTTTTTCGTAAAATATCATTTTTGTTTACATTATAAAACAATTGAAGGTGTCTTCTTTTTACTATTTTACATTTTTTTTTTAATTTATTCGTGTATATCAGCAGAAATATTTCGTTTTAATTAGTAAACTGAGATTGACAAATCACATTGTAACATACAACACGTAGATAACAACAGGTAAGTAACTAATTAGACAGACTGCACTGAAGCTTGTTGCGTCAGAAACAACGACGACAACGAGATTGCACTGGGATTATTTAAATGTAATCCACTTGGTGCGAGTTTGCTTGAAGCAAGCGTGTAACGAGTCGACCAGTGTCAGCTTGTACATTCATTCATCAACACAAACATCATATATTGAAGAAATATTGTTCCAATTCCGGTTCCAATTGAGAAACATTGTTCCAATACAGAAAGGGTACTTTAAAGCCATATTGTCATTGCCTACACCAGTATTCTCTTCTATTCGTCTTGCACTTTTCTCTGACGGAAATTAATTTCTTACTTTTTCGTGTAATTTGAATAAAGCTATAGTATCACAGACACTAACTAATAGAAAACTAATTAACTTTGAAATGCATGAAGTTTGTGGGAGGATAACGTTCAGTGTTATTTCAAAACAAATATGCCAGAGTTAAAGATACGTGATGCATAGGTACGTTAGAAGCGAGAGCTTTATTATTATCAGCGTTGAAGCCAAGTCGAGACAACAGCCATAGTAGTTTTCTGGGCAAGTTGCCCGGGGGCGGAGATTTAATGCATGACAAGAGTTTTATTTATTGCATATTTAAAGGAATATATTATTGGGGATGTCGCCGTGGCACATTATATTGTTAGACTTGTTTTCGTGCTTCATATTAAAACAATGTATTTGCTTTACTTTAGAGTATTTTAGCTTAGTTAAGCGTATCTAATACCATTTAGCCGTTTGTTTAAATGTGTTGTCAGATACTAACGATTACATAAATAAAATCATTGTTAATTTCCTTCAAAGAATATTTGTCAATAAGGCGTAACCTGTCGCTAATGAAATACGTGTCAACATAGAGTTGTTACTTCCTGATTTAAAGTGTGAATATGTTTTACAAAATAATAAAATACAGCCTACGCAATCATTGAGTTTATGCTAAGAAAGTAACACTGTCATATAAAGTTGTCCAACTAGATATGTAAATAAGATTCCCGTCAGTATGTCTGTTATGTAACTCGAAAAACAGTCAGTCTGTTCTGCCAAAACATTCCGTAAAAGTAACTTTAAACTACAAGAGTAGAAAGATATTATACTCCTACAATAAAAATGTTAGCAAAGTTTAAATACGTATAAATTGCTGAAATCATTTAATAAACTATTAAGTTATTAATTTTTCCCTAGTACTTAGGATAGTAGGAAACAATTCTACGAATACTTTAAACATTTACTAAAATTCTACAGGAGTAATTACATTTACCAAGCATTAACGTCGTATGGTATAATAGCTGTAAGGAATAGAGGGATCGAATATTCTAAGTGGACAGGGGATCAAGTCAACGTGTTCCACTAACAACGGACCTCTTTGGTCTTAATTGGTTAGACGACTGCCGATCACCGACTCGTTCGATAAAGCCCAAGTTATTGCTAATGTAATTCAACAGGGGCCAAGATTTGTATGCGTCTATAATTGTTATTCTTAATAACCAGATTAATTGATATTATAGTAAGAAAAAGTATTTAAGTAATTGTCCAAATTTGTCTATTGTTCGTTAAGGTATTCGAGTTTCGAGCTAATCCGTTTAATTAACCGACATTAAATTCTTACGTGTCTGAAGTAAATTACGCTTGAGAAATAAGAGTGCGCTATCATATTATTTTAATTCTTAATTTTATATAATCAAGCTCAAAATTATCTTTAATATTATGTACCTCGTTACAAATTGCGTTTGAGTTAAAGAGTTTAATACATTAATAAAAGCGCCAATAGACTAATATTTAAGGATTCGGATTTCCTAAAACGTCGACCAGAGTTCGCATCCCATTATTCGATTACTGTCGTAAATTCTAGCACAATTCTAGAGGCTAGTTGAAATGGAACAAGAATATTAGTAAATTAAAAAAAAATCTGCTATAACAAAAAAAAACTTAACCCTAGTATGTGTATAACTTATAAGTTAACTTTGCCCACAACTGTGCATAGGAAATGTTCTCACATTTCACATAATTATGACTTCTCAAGGCTTAGTATGTTTTTGTATATGTCATTCGACAGTGGAAAACGAAACCTGATTTGCACAAAGCATATATAGAGTTTAATTAAAGGATATATTAGGCTCACACTCTCTCGCATAGAAACCTCCTTTTGATTGTCACACGTATTAAATAAACGAGAGCTAATTTTGTAGAAGCTTTTAGACGACAACGTTTAAACGAATAATGAATAAAGCTGAGAATGAACTTGGATTTGTGAAACTTTTGTATTAAAACCACGCAGACATATAATTTAAAAACTTTGACAATATTATACAGTTGTTTTTGTTCTTAGTTATGACGAAAGAAACATTTTAAGGTCTCTTAACTATTTATATGAAATTTCACTCTACAATAATACTTTTAAACAAATTTCATTTAACTTAGTTTTAAATTCAAATGAACCATAAAATATGTATTTTTTTAAATAAGCTTTTACGAAGAATTACTTACATAGAGTGCATTTAGAATACAGTACATATTTCTGTTGATTTAACTTTTTCACGCGAATCCGTCCCCGCGGTGTCCAAAAGAAAAATAGCCCATGTCTTATTCTAGATATTAATCTACGTCTTTGCTTAATTCCCTACAGATACGTTCAGCCGTTTTGGAGCTACATGCTAACAAACATTCATCTATACTTTCGCATTTATATTAGTAGTAAGATGTTTATAATAGTGCCATTATTCTTGCGTGTATTAACTTTATTGATTCGAAATCTTAAACAAAAATCCTCATTACACATATTGACAAGAACTTCAAAATTCTTCAACGTTCTTTTTTGTATACTTTTGGTATATAACTAACATATAACTCATACGATTATTTAGGTACTTATCATCATCATCATCATCATCATCATCATCATCAGCTCACTATACGTCCCCACTGAGCGTGATTAAGCCATAGTCAACTACGCTGACCCATTGCGAGTTGACTTCATTCAAATCTTTGAAATTCCTTGCAAATATGTGCAGGGTGTACATCACGATGTTTTCCTTCGCCGTAAGTGCATCGGATAATATATTTAGGTAACGGAAATCAAATCGTTTTATTAATAATCGATTTAAGATTCACAACTGTAGGCAACGAGGTTAATAATATAATATTGCATCATAATACAGACGCCTTGGCACCTGATATTATGTTTATGAGCATTTCACGTTAATTGTGCAATTCCAATATGATTGGTCGGTAAACGTTTCAGTGGCTTATTCGGATTATGGATATTGGAACCAATAGAATATCTGCGTCTTGGTAAGCTAGTGCCATAATTAGAGTAATAATGTAAACTAAAAATTAAGCATTAACATGCACATATCCATCCGGCGTAGGTAGCGTCGCAGTCTTTCGTGGTGTTTCACTTTCAAAAAAAAGCAAAATTCGTCTACCGTTCTGTGACTGACCGAATTTTTTATCACTAATACTTGTACATTTAAAAAGTGCATCCTATTGGCAATTGTGTTCGCGTCGTCCATTCAATACGTACGAAACATTCAAGCGAATGTAACTTTTATGGTGGAACAACGCGAACGGACGTTTTTGTACAGATCGATTCAAGCCCATCGGGAGCTCTTCTTCAGTGTGACTGGAATTTGTATCATTGATTGATACCGATAAAAGTACTAGTCTAGTCTAGTAACTTCGCCAATCGTATCTTGTAGACAATGTCCATATACACATATGTTTATGGATGAAATTGTATAACTATGTGTGCTAAGTAACTGTAATGCCTGCAATGTTATAACAGTCAAAATCCAATGTGTGTGGCCGGCGTATGATGTGTTATGGTGTTCTGGAATATTGTTGGAATAATTTTAGATACAATGTAGTTTGCTAAGCAGTCTTTGTTACAGGAAATGTGATGATGGAAGAAAGTATATGTTGGTTTTTAATTGAAGCTAAATCGGCACGTTATAGAAATTATAAGTAAATTAACTTTGTTTTGCAATGAATGTGCGTGTTTGCTATCGTTTAGAGCAGTATTTTTAGAGATTTCAGCTGACACGTAAAGCAGATTTAGAGCCTGCACTTGATAAATGATGTGCTTCCGAACGCATTACAAGTGAGTTATAGGCGCTGTGAACAAATTTTGTTGAAAAGAACTGATGTAGGATTGGAATTATCAGTTGCTTCTAGAATAAAGGGAAGTATTTAAAGCCTAAACTCCACATAACAAAGTCTTTAACCTGCTTGTAATTGATTTCAAGTACATTTTTTGTCGTTTTAAGTTCCTTTCGAAATATAATAGCAATTGAACACATAAGCAATTTAACAGTTAATATTTTTTTGTTTATTTAAATTAGAAAATATTTCTATTTAAACATAAATTGTTAGATGACAGCGTGAAATAAAGTAATTTAATTTTGTGAAGTCATTGTCTGTATAGTAATTGTTTAATAAATATTTGTTTTATAGTGTACAGAACGCTGTATTTCGTGCGTACTATCTTGACTGTGTGATCTTAGGGTACAACTAAGTTATAAGGGTTCACTACTCAAGAGGGTGATAACTGATCGTTATCTATTTCGGTTTAATGCAACGGTTAAAGGTCGAATGTACGTGATGTTATGATAGGACCCTTTGTCATACTAAGCCCTAAAAACTTCATCAAGTGTACAAGAATGTCTGTAACAAGAAATTAGATCTAATAAAAAAAACTACTGTTTGACTACTATGTAGCTTTAATACTACGTAATCTGACGTGTTTTTATATCAAAGACCTTGAAAATGTTTTTCCTTTCTTGCACTGCATGAAAATGCCTTTTACAAACACTAAACAAAAGCTCCAAGTACAAGAAAAGATCTTTTGTTTACAACAAAAGCTAGAAACTTGTGCCCTAAAAGCCAAGCTCGTCAAACAAGCACTGCCCTGTATTTTAACTTGAAACCTCATATGGTTGGAGAAAGAAATTGGGTATAATTACTTAGTAACAGTGACAAATACGACTGTGATTGTAAATCAATGGTTTATTTTAGTATTTGTAATTAACTAAGGCTTCATGCAATTCCTTTTCACATTATCTAATTTCACATGCATCTATTTGCACAATTATCATAAAAGGGTATCCAAAGAGATACAATTAGTATAAATTATTTAAAACTATATGTTTATATATATTGTTTTAGTAATTTAGCCTTTGTTTAGTAACGAGATTTGATTACATCTACAAACGTAAGATTTCTTTATATTTTAATCGATAAATGAAACTTGTGTAAACAAATGAAATTCAAACGATAACACTTAAATAAAACGTTTGCAAGACAGCAACGATAACCGCAGTGTGCCTGTAACATTTAGTGCAAATTACAAGTTTATAGCATGGTGCTGCGTTTAAAGCTCCCTTAATAGTATCTAATGAGATAGTAGAAGAGATTTAACGGTTACTAAATTTCAATTAAACAGACGCAGGGACGTTAAGATTGTTGAACTTCAGACTTAATGCAAAATCAATATGGAAATAATAATAGCCGATTTACTATTGACTGAGTTTATAATTACGAGGACATGAGCGGTGTGTATTATGGATAAATTACTTTTCGTGATTACGTACTCCATACGTCAATAAATAATACAGATAAATGTTTTCACAGCTCGGGCATCTGTAATAGTTAAAGTTGGCTATACGCGTGGTCAGTGCGTTACCACCACGGTCGTCGAAGCGATGTAGTTTATTACTATAAAAAGCACCATTAATATTTGGTTTTGATTTATTATGTAGACCGAAATTGAAATAGAAATAATGATTAATCTTCTTTCATTATTGTATATTAATGGCGTCAACTAAGTGATTAAGTAAATGGCCATTACTTACGTTAATGAACGAATGCTGTACAAGTACATATGTGCCTTTCAAACGTCATTATAATAATCTTACAATGAATATTTGAGATTATAATCTATGTCTATTTAATAACTTGCAAATGGCGTAGGCTCCTAGCCATACATGAAAGCAGATTAATGAAGAGAAGGGATGGTAAAGCCTGCGTCCATCACGATAAGCTTCGACAAGCCGGTGTAGCCATGCTTTTAGGCTATGCAATAGTTAGTTAGTTCTTGAAACTATATTATAATAAAGTCAAGACGTTACAATTTAGTTCATTGAAATCTTAGCTAGATCAAAACTGTATTTAATTTTTTTGTGTTGAATTAATCAAGTTTTTTAACGAGGTTTTTTTTAACGATACAAAATACTTGTTTAGTAAAGAGAGTTAAATACTTAAAGCTTAGCAGTTACGTATTAAACTGAATAGCGAATAGAGTTGCGTCGGCGAAGGAAATGTGTTCGTAATAGCGGCTTGTATTTTACGGCTTGGGAATTAGAATAATTGACTCAGGCTGAGAATTGAAAACTGGAGCATGCGAGTCCACGATCTATTTGTTAGCTTGCAATGCTACTGAAGCATTTTTAACTATGAAATTCAACAGACGTGAAGCGTTTTTACACATCATACTAACGGATGTTTGATAGTACTAGCGGCAAAACTATTAAACGGTCTGGATGAAATTTGGTCCAAATATTACTGTCTAGAATATCACAGAGACTGCTAAGATTTTTTTTTTCTTAACACGTTCGCTTCGGCACAATTTTTTTTGTAATTTCCGTCCCTGCGGTACGAGGTGTTATCGACCCGCTCCGTGACTAGACGTTAGTGAGACCCGCGGTACAATAAACTCCACGTCTTTCAACAAAGTTATGCCCTTCGCATCACAGAGAACGTTTATCGTTG
>JAODUI010000028.1:6425016-6435153 GCA_027563995.1 Papilio gigon
CGTTGGCACTTTCACATATAACAACACGTTTCACGTATACCGCTTTACAAAGTACAAATTGAATAATGCACTACATTCCAAGTTATATTCAGAAGAAGGTTAAATAATAATTAAGAAAGAAAAATCACAATTTTCATCATCAACCTGCCCTTTTCCCTACGAAGTGTCGGCACAGTATCTACAACTCTCCCATACATTTCT
This sequence comes from Papilio gigon, assembly GCA_027563995.1. Taxonomy (NCBI): domain Eukaryota; kingdom Metazoa; phylum Arthropoda; class Insecta; order Lepidoptera; family Papilionidae; genus Papilio; species Papilio gigon. Next base: position 6,425,218 of record JAODUI010000028.1, read on the forward strand.
GTCAGCTATCATATCTGAAGCCTTACACTTCTCCATCATATCCTCTTTTACATAATCGATCCGAAGCCTTCAGTCTTCCTCTACCTTTAAAACTATCCACATTCATTATCATCACTTTCTTGTTGTATACATAAAAACCGTAATTAATTCAATCTTCAAGAATTTCTAAAGAAAAAAACAGAATAGATGCATAAGCTAAACAGGACATGTGCCTAATATCCCCGATGCCTTCCACAATCAACGACTTCCAGCCGTGCGCAACAAGAAGTCAATTCATCTGGCTTCTTTCTAAAAAATACCATTTTTAGAATGTATTACTTTAGAAATTACGAGTCCGATTTACATTATAACACTACTTCCGATAGCAAAACATTCTAATTATCAAACAGAAACTGGATATCGCCCGTTTGATTAATTGATTTATCATCACGGGGTCTCAGCGTTGAAGCTGTCACATCGGATGTTCGCATATTTAGTAAGATCATAATTAACGCAGGCGCACATTAAGCGTTTAGTCACGTATATTATTAACGACAAGCCACCTACAAATTTCGTGATCTCATCTTGACAGAACATTCAATTAAGCTTCCCTAAATGCGCCATCTGTTACAAAAGGGAAAATTAATTACTTTTCTAATGTGTCTACATTGTGTGATAATGACCTACTGCCGACCCCAACTATGAACGACATATTTCACTGATTAATACATATTTTCGTGTACATACAATTTATGTAACATTTACGCTTATGATGTTACATTTCTTGTAACAATGCCTTTGCCTAATTGTTATACCTACCACAGATTTTATATCAGCAGATATTTGCTAATTTATTAATATTTTTTGTATCACTCCAACTAAGTTCTAGGCTTGTGATTGTTTACGACAATAGTGGAAAGGATGGGATTCGAACCCTCGACCGGAACATAAATCAGTACGCTTAAACATTAGACTATAAACTTAAAATTAATTTGAAACAAAGATTTGAAAATACATCGAAATAATAATAATAGAGTGGATATTAGGAACACTTCCCTTTAAATATTTTAATCGTAATCTGACGTAGTCTTGAATATGTCACACCTCTCAGACATGACAACCGAAATTTTACCGGTGGTAATCTTTTTGAGAGTACAGTTTGGTTCATATAGTCCTGTCTACTTTTGTATTTTTAATGACATTGATTTTAAATTATTACATACTAAAAAATAAATTTATATCATTTGATATTTGTATAAAATTGTAAAGATAGAAATAACCGCAAAGTAATAACCGTAATTGTTTATTTTAACGGAACACAGTTTGCCAAATAAAAAAAAAAAACAATAAGTACTATAGTGAAAAAAACCCTTTCGGTGTCGAACGTGTATTTGTACATTCGCCCGGGCCATTGAACAAAGAAGATTATTTTTATTGCACTGTGAAATATGCAATGGACCGAAAACGTGCGGAATTGAGAGGAAAATCGATAACCGTTTGTATTTTTATACATCTAAATATATACACTATGGAACAACGGAGCGGACTAAACTGTTCCATTTTGATTTCGAATGAACGTTTGTTTTATGTTTAAATATTGTTACGTTGGTATTTTGTATAACTTTCGCATACTGTGGAAGGCTTTAGTGTCCAGCAATGAGCAAGCAATTCATGAAGATGGTGATGATGAAGTTAGATAGATCTCGAATAAGACTAGAATTGCATATGACTTAAAATTGTCCGCCTAAATACCATTAGGAAGTGCAATGTTTGTTTCGTTCCTGCCTGTTAACATGGACCTATTCCATGATATTTACGGGATGGGTTTTCGTCTAAACAAATTATAAAATAACGATTTTTTCATATCTTCCAACCATTCTTCATAAAAGTATGAATAGAACCATACTTTATAACTAACATAATTAACAATACTTCTTAAGGGTAAACGCATTCGTTGTTTGAAAAACTCATCTGTTTTTATAAGCACTTAAAGGCAGATATAAAGAGAAAGTTTTCTTATTTACATTCAGAAACAAAGGAAATTTCCTCTAAGATTCAAATCTTGGCCATTAGTACGTTGAGTTAGCATTTATTTTAATATCACGCGACAGCTGTAGCAGTTAAAAAATCTTTTGCAAAATATAAAAGCAACTTTTTATCTTGCCCCGTTTTTTATCTGCACTTTGAATGGACCGCCGGCGAGACAGATCAAATGTATTTAAAATTTGTCGAGTGAAAATGTAAATAGAAGAAACTGAGTATTGCATTATAAATAACATCGCAGCGAACTGATGTACAACAATACAATTTTTAAGTTATAAGAAACATTATTACAATAGTAAAAAAATATTTATTAACGTAATAACTTTTTACCTGCGACTTCATCAGCCTAGAAATTCCTCCACATACATGAGACATTATCTTAACTTCTAACTAAATTCATCCGTGTAAACTTTCGTATTCGTGTTATATACAATTTTCACTTGGTTTAATAAAATCTAATATCTATTGCTACACCAACTCCACAACAAACAATAACAAGAGAAATATCTTAGCCATGTTTTCAAATGGGTCAACAATATTGGATATTCTATCTCTTTTACAAAACAGTTATCTTTCTTGAAAATATAAAACGGTAAACTAGTTGAATCATAAAGCGCATGACACTTCCTTGACAGTGAGTATTTCTGTAAGATTAATTTGAATAATAGCTTTGGTAGTATCCCAGTGTCGTCGGTCGTACAAAAGCAGATCGTGGCCATTACAAAGCGCTTATCGTACAAAGGCACCGCTCCTCCGCTCCTCCGCACTCCGCTCACATGCTCGTCAAAGGAAATTAATTTCATAAACTAATAGACTCCGTACAGCTCTCCACTGAGTAATACGTAACTGTTTTAAATCCTCGACATGCGAGTTAATTGTTGTAAAACTGTCGTTTATGTGGACATAAATAACAGAATTTCAACACCATAGTCTTTTTTTTTACTTTTATTGTTAAATTTATATTTTTTTTTTACCTAAGCTATTATAATCTACTTTTTGTACTAGAACTATAGATTGACATTAAAGGCTATATTTTACTAAAACGTATATAAATATTATAAAATATATCAAGCGTGATCTTGTCACTCTCTCTGTCAAAAAACCGTGTCAAAAGTTACCTCAACACCAGTCATTGACTACGAGACTATGAGACTCAAAGAACACGGAACATACTAGTGTTGTTAAATGACTTACATTATTAAATATGGGCCGTTTAGATCTTCTCTCGCGCGCGTTAACTTATCAAAATGGTCAGATTTTGTTTAATGTGATATTTCACAGAAGTACTAAGGTTGCTAGTTAAGCGTCCGCTATCTATAGGCTTTTACTATAATGGCCCCGTGCACTCACAGTTAGCATTTAATTACAATTTCAGACATTTCCGCTTTGTTCATACTTAAGCCTTAAAATTCTTAGTTGTATCTCTTGCATTTTACACCGTGACAAATGTTACATCACTATTTTCAAACATGGTGCACTGTAGACACTGGAAAGCTGTTTTAAACATAGGCGTTCGTTTACCCCAATATTTAAAATAACGGTTATTTATTATTCTTATATAACGACAGTTCTAAACATATAAGTCACTATCAAACTTGTAAATAGATGTATACATACTTTAGTTCTACTTTTAGTATTTTTCTTGAGTTGAAGAACTTTCTAACTTAAGTAATGTGATATGTTTAACGTTGGTACCTCACTAGATAAGCTGACTTATTCGTTTAAAAAGCTACTCGACAACCATTAAACTCATTTTTATCATGTCCTTTTTAACGTAGGTTTCCACAACCTGAATACTAGGACAAGAACACATAAGAATCACTGTTTTGTCAACGACAGTGAGATTGGAACACGAATTTTATAAAGTATGTTTCTTTTAAAACAATTGTTTTTTTTTTTTTATTTAATGAAATATTACCACAATTTTGTTAATTTACAAATATTTATTTTACCATACCAACTAAGCTCTAGGCTTGTGCTAGGACTTGGTCCACTACAATAGTTGAATGACGGGATCCGAACATTCGACCACGTGATCGGAATTCGGGACACTTAACCATTACGCTATCGGCGTTTCATCATCATCATCATCAGCAGCCTTTGTCTGCCCACTGTTGGACATAGGCCTTTCCCAATGCCTTCCACAGTATGCGGTCCTCTGCCTATCGGCGTTTATATTTTATAAAATAGTGTTGATATTGATATTTGGTTCAATGGAATTGTTATATTGAAATTATAACATAGACCGGTCCGTTCAAACGCGACACATATCGTACGAAATACATGTAACAGGGAGGGTCGGTAAACAACAAACGTTATTATATTCGCCCAAAATAATAGTCATTAGGCACGCGTATTTGAAACGATAATTAGATTCGTTAAATATAACGCTAACCCGCGCAACGCGAACGCACACGAATACAGAATTAATTGTATATACATCATGTTACATACGATTCTACTAGAATAAAAAAGCTAAGCTTTTTTTTACTCCAATCTAAATCTATACTATGATAAAGAGAAAAGTTTTGTATTATTGTATGTAATGAACTAATAAAAAAAAACATGTAACCAATTAAGAAAACTCTTTCGAATAGAAAGCTAAATTATCAGTGAAGAGCATTGGTTATATTTATTACTAAGTTTTTTTCAGCGGGCAAAAGCTAGTTAACATTATATTATTGAAACAAATGTTTATTTTCTGTCGGTGATGAAAAGTTAGAAACCATTTTCAAACAAACACATTGTCAAAGAGGAAACACAAAACTTATTCAAGTTAACAATTAAATCGAGAAGTCGATATTTATCTTAGAATAATTTATAGGAGGATAAAAAATAATAATGTACACTAGAGAGTCACTACTAATTTCTCCCTGATTAATAACACGTTAAATGTGTCTATTCCGTACATTATTTTAATTAAAAAATAAACATATATTTTACAGGTAACGCCTGATTACGTATGAATACTAAATCAGTGTTTAATTTTAGATCGACGTCGAACAATGAATACTTAATTGAGTGCTAAACATTAATTGACCGCGATACAGTCGCCCAAATCAAATTAAAATGGGAGTCAAGAGTAATGAATCGTCGGTGATTGCGGATAACATATAAAAATGATCAATATGCCTTTTATATTTATATAACTAACCAGAGTAACGGCCTCTGACAGAGATTTAGGGCATTAAGTCTAGTCAAGTCAACCAAGTGACACATTGAACCGAAATAGGCAGTCCTATAGGTCCAATTTTCTCGAATCTAAGCTATCTCGACACAGTCCTAGACATGCAGCCTTGGTGTCTTCTCGGAAACCAACGACCGAGTGGTCGATCCGCAGTAGTCCGTCCTAGGTTACTCTGGATAAAGGCGATTGGAAGCTTTTATGTTGGTATCTTGTATCATCATCATATCAACCACATGTCACCCACTGCTGAACGTAGCCTTCCCACAATCTTCGCCACGAACATTGGTCTTAAGCCGTCCTTATCCAGGATACTTCCGCAAAACTTGATTAGATCGAACATTGACCTTTCCGTGAAAAAATATCTTGTACAGTAGATGTTCTTTCAGTAGCTGAAATGTATCATTTTAAAACTTAAAATGAAAGATGTGAGTTATTAAGAAAGATGTTTAATTTCCTGAATTTCATTTTAATGAGAAGTACTATTTTTATATTTAATTAAACTTTGTTTTTCATTTCGTTGAGAAATATTATTTCATTCACTACTACGTCTTTGAATGTCTACCAATTGCGTTTTGTGGTTTACTTTATTATTAAATGAAATGATACAATGAAATTTTGTAGCGTTGTTCTGTGTAATTTCGTGTTAATTAATATTAAACTGTGTTGGAAAGTAATTCTTCCATCTCAAATTATATTTGGAGGCTATTTTAACAACTTAATGTTGGTTAGGAATCTTAATAAATTTTGCAATTTAAATGTAAAGTATAACATTAAATAGACGTAAAATACATTTGAATAAAGATACGAATTTTATAATCATCCATTTTCTATACAAAAAAGTATCAATTTTAAATAAGGATTAATTCTTAAATAGATACGAAGTTATTCCGTTCTACGTAAAGCAATTTTTAGCTTAAAGTCAATCTGAATTTGTCACAATATTTTGTTACCGATTCTGTGTCTTCAGTGTACGTTTTTTAAGTTCTCCAAGCGAGCAACCGTATAACCTATTAATTATTAAATTAATTATCAGGGACCTAACTAAATATGTTAATATGTTTATTTGATCATAGAAATTGTATTTCATAGTGTTCGCTTTGTGCCCGATGCCTACAAGTAACAGTTCTACGATGATGGAATATTAATACGGAAATGAATGCGCAATCAAGCGCGAAGCGAAAATTTGTCGCAATACAAGCGCTGGAATTAAATTTGGTTTGTATCCACGATTCGGTCGGGGATGTTGATTCGTCGCATTATGGATATTTTCAGAATAATATGCGGATAAAATTGATTCAATATTATCTAGTCGAAGCTTTAACAAAATAAATCATTATCAACCTGCCCTTTTTCTATACTGTCGGCATTGTGCTACTCTTTCATACAACTCTGTCCACCGTCACATCTGAACTCGCACCGTTCCTACATATCGTCTTTTACACAATCCATCCACACCTTCTTCCTCTACCTTTAAAGCTATTCACAATCTCATCATTACCTTGTTTATATCCTCATCTCTTAGCATAACATGTCCATGCCTGTAACCGGTTGCTTCTAAATTTTTCTATCGCTTGCGTTACTTTCAAACTTCTAATATACTCAGTTTTAATTCTATACCTTCACGTTACACCACACATCCATCTTATATATTAGAAAGAAATAAATGACATTTAAAATTAGGAAAGTTTTTCTTTAACGTCAAAGGCCGTCAACGCTTTTGCGGTTCCTCTGGTGTTGCGGATAACCGTGGGCGTCCGATCAATTAAAACGCTACTCGCTTTCCTCTGCTCTTAGAAAATACAAGTAATAATAATGTGAACGTATATTGTTTAACAGTTCCGATAGAAAAGGTTTATTAGATAGTTTGAAACTATCTCAACAAAGGCAGTTAGTTGTTTAGTAACGTAATAAAAAAAATAGTAGAATTTTCCTTAAGTCTAATAGAACGAATATTAAAAATAAAATAATTTGTATTTAAGATATTCAAGTTAGCTCTTTTTGAAATTTTCTCTCGTATTTAACTTGAGTTGGTGTGCGGTAAATTTTATAGAACTTTAACGAAAGCAGATAAAAAAAGTGAAAATGCTCCTGAAAAATAAACATGATTTTGTGTGTGTTCCAACGACACTTTTTTGTTCAAACTAGGTCACTTCGAAGACTATTTATAATAATTTTAAATACTTAATCAGTATTTGGAAATGTCGCATTTGTAATGTTTTTAATTTATGTATAATTTTGAAATGTCGGCTGAAGAGGCAATGGGCTGGTCACATCTGTCAGATCAGCGACGCCAGGTGGGGTAGAAAATTGCTAGAGTGTAGGCCACGATTAGGGACCAGGAGTGTGCGGCCTCCTCCCTCCAGGTGGACCGATGACTTCTTCGAACGACGGGAAGTTAGATGCAGAAAGCGGAGGACCGCATACTGTGGAAGACATTGTGAAAGGCCTATGTCCAACAGTGAGCAGACATGGGCTAATGATGATGAGTAATCGAACGATACATTTAGAAGAAGTAAGTGTAAGATGACAATAATGTAAATATTATTTATATATGTATTTTAATAAATTTTTATCATTTTCCTTACACTCGGTACAAAGAACGAAGTTTTGTTGTTTGTCACTCTCAAAGGAGGCCATGTTATAAAACTTGCTGCGAAGAAAGAAATTAAATATGGCGTTATTGCAATTTTTTATTAAATCTCCAAGGCGATGCAACGTAGGAGAGCAATAAAGCAGCCTTCCTTTAAATGTGACTTTATATACACGCGTACAGTATATGTCAGTGTATAAATATAATATGCTATGAAAGCTCTTGACGTATTAAATATATGACTATGTAATAAGAAATTATCTCAGGTAGACGTAACTTACTTTTTTTTTAATTTGCAAAGTCTCTAACCACATTATACATGATATATAAATAAAAGTATGAAAGTTAATTTTAAGTTATCGTTACTTAAAAAAAAAACAATGAAAATCTGTTAAATATTAAAAATGAATACAACTCCTTTCTCCAATGAGACAACTGGCAACATTCTAAAAAAAAGCTTTGTGAAAATTCTCAAACAAAATTTTAAAATTACAACGGCGGCGCTAACAAAAAAAAAATAACATGAATATTAAAGTGGAAAATCGCTGGACTGGTTGTAAGTTCCATTCAAACAACAAACGGTTTTCACTAACAGCGCATTGCGAACGTGTTTTAATCAAAGCTGCAATATAACCTTGCTACCTCGCTTTAATTTTAAAAAATTTATTTATTTTTAATTATTTCAATTATTAATACGAAATGTATTTCATCGTTTCTTTTCTGTTGTTAATTCTTCGGTCGTATTGTTTCGTGTTAACTGTAATCTATTCGTTATTAATAATAGGTATTATTATTAATTATTATAAGTATAACCTTATTAAGTAAAGTATTAAGTAATTTCGGAAAACAAAATGTAATAAAATCAGTAAATATGTAGTTCGCTTCCTTGAAAAGGTGTACGTAATATTCGTCTTACGTTATATAATATTTTTACAAGTATTAAAATACGATAGTTTTGACAGATACAATTTGACTGTTATCATATATCTCCGAAACAACTCAATTGATCTAATGTCACAGGTTGAAAATATTGTCTAAAAGAACGTTTAAGTTCTTAATTAAGTTTTTTTTTAATACCGAACGGAAGTCGCCGGTTAGAGCCTGCGATATGTAAATAATTTTAAAATATTATTCTTCGCTAAGGAACAATTTTATTCTTGTCTAGTTGTCTAGTAAAAGTTAAGTTTGTTAGATATTGTAATAAACTGTATTATCACTTTCTGTTCAAGAAGGCTCGCTAATGAAAATGTCTACTGTAACAGAAATTAAATGAGAGCCATGTTGCAATTTTGATTAAAATAGACGACGCACTACAACATGCTTTATTGTATTCCTTCCAATATTATTGTTATTAAAGTTTTCAACTTACAACCTATATCTATACAAGAAGTGTAATTTTTTTTTTAACTTTGTTATGTAGGATATCAGCCTTCACGATGCAGGTTTGAATAATTCTTTTCGTAAAAAGAAGCCTACATTAGTGAAAGATTTTTGGCTATATGTTAACACGTTATAAACGTAGGACGTAGTTAAATGGTGTAAACTCTTGTTTGTTTTGTTTCTCTTGTGTTGTGGATGCCCATGGTCGTCGACGATGACCTCGGTGATCCCGCTATTCCTGTGTTCTCGTCTCTTATATAAAATGTGGTTTTTACAGACAGGTAAAGCCGTACTAGAAGAGATAGTTTTAAATAAATCCTGACATCTATTATTACATTCATTTTTAAACATCACGCACACTTTCGACTTTATGAAAACAAAGCTAATAGAAAATTCAATACATCGTTTTCATTTTTATTCGTCTGACTGAAGGTCATTGTTTTATGTATATCATGTATCTAATTACATACATTGTTACATACATGTATTCGTACCATTATCAACACGCTTTTACCAATAAAATGGACCGTAATTCAAAAAAGAAATATAAAAAAGAAAAGATAAATAAGGGTCTGTATGTAATTTTTTCTAAGAGAAGGTGGCAAACGAGCGGCGATCACAAACGTGGTCGTCGACGCCCATGGACATCCGCAACACTAGAGGAGCAGATGCGTTGCCTCGTTTAATATTGTGGATTATTTAGTTAATAAAGCTATAAATAAGAAATCTTTAAACGAAGCTAAACAATTTTGGCTTA
>JAODUI010000028.1:6435253-6446263 GCA_027563995.1 Papilio gigon
TACTGGTCTTGAAATACCGCCGAGTACAGACCGTTACACGATTCGGTTGTGTGTTGCAGAAAATGACGGTATACAAAAAATAATTTATTTCGCAATTATGAGTGATTTGCGCCTGTCTGTTTGTCACCATTTCCACGATTGTACCTGGACCCTACACTTCTAGGCCGATTTTTTGGTCAGAAAAGCTAGCTTATGTATGAAGGCGAAACTTAGGTTGTTTTTAATAGTACACTCTAAGTACAATTTTTAATTAAATATGCGTTTAAATCTATGTAAGTATTTTAATTTGATATAAAAATTCCGTGCGGCATTTTTGCAAAAATGTGAAACGGGTAAGCCGCGGTGAGTGCAATTTGCTTAGCACTAACCTTTTTACCGTCCGACCAACTGGCGAGAAAGTGCAAATGCCTTCAAGAATTTTCTCATTTCATGCTCAATTTAAAAATCGTCGCTAATCCTGCGAAATATCTTCTAATGTTTCAAATATTTTTTACGCATTTAAACAGCTTAAATGGACTAACGATTTCTACATTTAAAATCAAATAACTCTCGTTATTCGTTTGTTATTTTTTTTAATGATATATATACAGATATAGGTACAGATACATCTGTACCTATACTGATCACTACAGTGAGAAATTATTTTCCTTTAAGAAAACTCGGATCTTTATCGGAATACGATGACACCCGAACTGTTAATGAATTGTCGTATTAAATGAGTAACTTTTTCACATCCATTAACATTGGAACTTTATTGTCTAGTTTTAAATGTCAAAATGAATAATGTCATTCTCAAGAAATGTACTAAAGCTATTTGAGAGAGCACGACAGATAAATTAGAAAAATTACGATGAAAAATCTTTACTAACTGTATCTGTAATGGTAATTTGTAAATCATTATTACAATAAAATTTTTAGACTACTTAACAAATATAGGAACAAGATGTATTTATAATTCCAATCTCGTTCATTGTATACTAAATTCATTAACATAAACAACCCAACGCATTATTTTGTAACTCTACTAAAACTTTTATCTTGCAAATTAAAACGTGACATTATGCATATTTACAGTTAGCTCCACCGTCCCTGTCTTCTTACGCTTAAGTAAGACGGAAAGAACAAATTTCCCGCTGGACTTCCCCGTTGCGAGTCTGGAATCAATTACTTACTTAGTTTTCCTATTAACAATATTTTCTTTGGAACTATATTTTTTAATGTTTTAACTTTGACACAGTTTTTATTTCCGAATTAATTAAACTTGCAATATAGTCAAATATATATTTTATATATAAGTAGATTTTTATTACGCTACTAATATTTCTTGTAACCATTCTAGTAAAGCTTAAAAAAGCTTGTGTTGGATAAGGTTGGCAACAATAATTGAATGTTGGGATTCGAACCAACGACCGCCAGATAGATTCCGACCGAATACGTCCGTACCCTAAATATTAGACTATTGACGCAGCATCAATCAAGAACTTCAGTGTAACACGAGGATAGCCACCAACAGAGATTTAAGGCAAGTCCCACTTGTCTTTGGTTTCCCCCACGGAATACAGTTTTTGTTTTAATACTCCTCCTCCCTTTGCAAATGAAAAATGTTTTCATAATAATTAGCCTTACAGTTGTTGCATGGTATTGCAAAGTTACCACTATAAATATTAAGTTTATAATGTCTAACCACATTGTGTAACTCATATTGTACGGCTCGTTTACAATAAAACGTTCAGTTCAGCCCACAGGCCGGTTCACCATTAAGGTGAATGTACCATTTGCCTAAATTTTCAATTCCGAACGCCACTAAAAGCAAACGCTGCCCACTCCGTACCGAGAGCATGGACGTTCATTTTATTTCATTTATACAAAGTTATAAGGCCACTTTATCCGATTTTAAAATTCAAATACGATTTTATTATAACCTCTCTTTTTATTATGCAATTTATTTTTCTATTTGAGATTAAAAAAAAAATCATTTACCACGAAATATTATCAGAGACTTGACTAAAAATGTTAGAACACGTATTGTGTTTTTTTATTTTAGACTCCCTAAACAAATGAATTCATTAGAATTAATTCTAGTATGCATTAACACTAAATTTATTAGAAAAAATAAATCTGTGGCAATCATTTGTTTGGGAAAGTAGAGTTAACATGATTGACATCTGATTAGTAATGTATTATAATCAGATTTTTTGTTTAATATTTAATAGATGATATTATAAAAAACCGAAAAAATAACCAACAAGTACTTGTCAGCATTGAATTTACTATACTCTGTACATATTCTTTTAAATATTAGTAATTTTTCAACGTCTCACACGGACATTTCATACAAGTATAGTCGGAACTACGTGAATAATGATGCACGCTGCCGCTGCGAAGAGGATTTCTGAGATGCTTTATACTAAATTCTTTAGACTTTGTTACACAAGAGACGTAACCGGACTGGTCAATAGTATTCATATTTTCATTTCAAATAGTACTTCCTTTCAAAACCACCACTTTTTTTATTTCTTTGCATCTACAAACTCGCGGCTTTTTTCTCTGTTCATTTTATATATTCAGTTTTGAGTTTCTAAATGTACTTGTTTATCTAAACTTTTTTTTCTTTATCTTACTTTTTTATGTGGCGATGGTTACTGCATCGTCATAGAGTTTTTTGAATCTCAAACTTATCTTCATATCTACACTATCTTAGGGATTATAAAACAAAGGTAAAGCTAGTGTAATATTATGGGTAAGTTGATTTTTAAAATTTTACTCAAAATGATTTTCCAAGCGCGGGGTTAAAATTATCATAACCGCATGAAAGTAAATACGAACTGTTAGTATACAGCAAAATAAACAGACGTTTTATTTATAATCGACTCATAAAGTACAATCTAATAATTTTATTCATTTATCCCTTCCAGGGCCGATCGTCGTGGCGATCTTTGGGGGAGGCCTACGCTCAGCAGTGGACGACATGTGGCTGATATGATGATGATGATGATGATGATGATCCCATCCACGTAGGTATATCACTTTAGTTAACGCAAAAATTGTTTATCTGTACATGTAGTTACACGGTGCTATTTTCTTCTTGGTCAATAATGTCGAGAGTTCGAATCCTGTCATTCGATTACTGTCGTTGACTATCTCCAAACATAAGCTTAGTTGGAGTGGTAAATATTAGTCAATTAATAAATATGCTAATATTTTTTTTATAACTATCTAGGAAACTAATGTTTGATAAGTAACAATGAAAAACATGTCCCAATATTCGCTTTACTTTTGCCAATTACTTTTCTTTAAACTATCTGTAAGTCAGAATAAATGCAAGTAGATCCAAGCAATAAGAAACACTTTTGAACTCTTTCTTTCCGTGCCGAAGGACAGTCAGACACTCATACAGATGTACATTATTTTATATTTAAAACGACAATATTTAAATTAGTTGATGCTATGGATATTTCAGTATATGTCTCACGTAAACTAGGTTTTACTAAACGCTAACAGAAGAATTTGGTCCATGGTGAATTTCTTCACAGAAAATAGTCGTGTGATAGAAAATTATGATACGTTCATGATAGTAATAATGTTGGGTCGTTAAACTGTTATATCGACGATGACTTGCGAAATCACATTCGTTTTGATTTACGACGTCAGCACGAATAACAAAGATTCGTATTGATATATTATACCTTTATCCCGATTCTCCCTTTTTGCTATTTACGAGAGCTCTCCCCCACCCTTATAACTTTCACCGTTATTTCTGAGCCGTAACTTCTCCAGTCGACCCTCAGTATTGGAGCGAAATTGATAGTTATTCAGTAATATAAATTTATGGCAATGTTTAAATATAATGTTGTCATTCTATTTCATCAGCATATATAGAGTTTTAACATTCACTTTATTATATCTCTTTACCTATAGTAACAAAGAAGTTTGTCTTTGAAAATGTTCCTTTATCAAATTCTCGGAAGAATAAGGCACAAAAAACAAATATATGTATTGTATAGTTATACTTAATACGTAGCACAAAAGTGATGCAAAAAAGTTCTAAATGCCTAGATTGAGTACATTCTCTGTATTGCCATCTAAATTACAAAAGAACGTTTTAAGAATTATAATTTTTAAACATTTTAAAGATCGACACTCGATTATACGTTACCCATATTTTAAACACAATTTATAAGTTAAAGACAGTTTGATTACCGACCTCAGAGTCGTTACATGGTAAGAAGAACCTTTATTGTTAATTTAGTATGAGCAATTGTATACGAAGTTAAGTTACCAATAAACTGACTCTGAGTGCAGTTGCAAATGGTATAAACTGTTGAATCTGTGGCCAGTGTTGTTGTTAACTACATATTGTAACTACGGTGTCCATGCCCGTTTTGTTAATGACTTTTTAATTGCTGTTCTCCTCTACAGTTCGCAAGTCATCGAGTTTTATTTGAACCGGAATCTGGGGTGCAGTTGCTGAAAGTTTACTTGTAGCAAGTATTACTCACTTTATTTTAAAGTTTACTAAAACTAGTGAACTTTACTAAGTTATAAATTTGATATACTACGTAAGTTTAGTAGTAACAAGACAAATTTATGTTTTGAAGAAGGGGACGTCTACGAATTCATTCTACGCAAGGTGACGTATTTATACAAGGCGGTATTAAGAGGATCTGAAACTGACGAGTATGCAAGTATGAATGAATTTGAATAAGGCGCGAGTGGTGAACTGGTCTGCTTACCTCTATGAGACCAGTCAGTATTTGTAAATGGGACTGTAAATATGTTCCAGATTTCTTAACTTGTTTTATTGATAAATGAGAACAAATCATTTCTTTGGTAATGAAAAGAAGGTCGCGGTATTAAAATTCGTCGGAGGTCTCGTGTTCTGAGTGCGGCAGTTCCCCGACATATTAGCAGCCATAATTTAAGGATAATGTTCGTGTAATTTCGGGCGGGCGACCCGCGAAATCTATGGCCTTTAATAAAGGCAAACGAAGTCTATGGAAGCAATTATTTAAGGAAATTACTGTTTTACATGATACCCCTAATGAAATTACAAACAATGCCATAGCACCGGGAGCGTTTTGACAGTTTAATTAATTGTTACACTAAAGTACTTGTTACCTAATTAAAAATATTAATATTTACCTTTATAAAAGATACCAGTAGACCTCACACACTGCATATGAACACAATATAACATAACATAACCAACTATACTTTGTAATTAGTTTACATAAAAGCTTGCCTTTCAAACGAATCAAACTTCATCATCAGCCTTTGCTACATTTAGACAAATCTTGTTTCTATATATAACTGTTGGAAATTGACGATTTACTTTAAGCTTCGGTTAATGCACGTTGATATCATAATTTTAGAGTTAATTACGAGTCAGTTAATTTTGAATTCTGTTAATATTTAATGTTACTATATTTTATTACTTTCGTTCTTAAGTTATACTTTTTTTTCGCCGGACTTATAGATAATTCTACTTATTCAGGATTGACGTTAGTAATATTGTTTCTTTTGTATGGTTGTCGAAATCTTTTATTGTCGAGTTAGTTATGAAGATGTCTTTCTTCCATTATTGTTTGTTTACGTAAATAAAACATTATTACGTCATAGTAACACACGAGCACACAATTATTTATCGTCAAAGTAACGTCTTTCTTTTCATAAGCACATTATCTATATGTTCCCATTTACGTGCACATTAACGACTTTCATGGCTGTTGGCACTCGCTATCAATGTAATTTATGTGACTGTTAAGGCGACTTTTGCTCTTAATTTTGTCTGCCCTCGATTTTTTTTTGTGACTTCGCTTTGTACAATTTACCTCTAAGGTGCCTTTCGGGAATGTACACTCATAGAAAAATTCACAAGGTCATATTGGTAATAGTGGGGAAGCATATTTCTTAACTTGTATCTTTTGTTGTGAATATTGTGTGTATCTGTAATTGGTCAAATTATCTGTCTCTTGTTTTTTTTAATTACGTGTTTTTGTAAATGTTAGATAATTTTACTATTGGTATATTATAAATATATAATATATATAAATAAATAAATAAATAATTGTTTTTAGTATAAAATGAATGATTAATCGGTACTCATTGGTAACGGTTTATGTTATATACAATTAAAAAACATAAAAATATGTATATTGATTCATGGAATTTAACTTGGACCAGTAGATTTAATATTGAAATTTCATATAAGTTGTGATGAAAAAAAATGATAGAAAAACACAGGTGATAAATAGAGAATAAAGTAAGTACAGACTATAAATTTTATTTAAAAAATTGTAACCAAAACTGTTTCATGTTCTATTTAATTCTTTATTTATCTCGTGTTTCGAACACTGAACAACATTTAGGGCTTTGCGGATGGCGATTTATTACTTTACGAACATGTACTCCGACGTTTTATTTAGTGCTACGAAATTTACATGTCGAAAACTGTTCAGTGAATGTTACGTTTTAGTTATTTTATATTCAAATCTAACAATATCTATAACAATTTGTTTACAGATCAAAATATGAAGATTAATTTTCTTAAATCTCGTTCTTTTTTCGGAGAATGTATCAAATATTCAGAAGAGATTAAATTGTTAAAACTTCCGTGTGACATTACTTATAAAAACGGCTTAAAACACGTGTAAATCGGTGTCGGTACCGACTAGTTTCGAGCCCATCGGAGGCTCTTCTTTAGGGTGAACGGGATTGGTACTACAGGGCGTTCGCGGCCCGTCGCTCACTCAGTCAGTCAGTAATGACCGTTTTTATATGTAGTATTCAGAAGACAGACAATTTTGACTGTTAAACAATTTTATCTCCTAACCTAATCCAAAACATAAATGTGATAGACGTCCTGTTTAAAGAGAAATCCCTCAGTGTTATCATTTAATATACAAAATCGACTCTCGAGTACACGGCAAACTTATCTAACACTTCACCTATAGATTACATTTCTAAAAGTTTCATATTATCTTGAGAACTGGTAGTATTGCAAGTAAAATAACTTAGCATGTCATCGTTTATTTTTGTCTCATATCAAAGGCAAATTTTAATAGTACCCAATAGTTCACATAAAGTACGTCTTATTTCTATTAGTAAATAATGTATTTTTTTCATGCGAAACACAATTCGAGTTTTACTTGATCTTCGAAACAACGCACAAATCATTGTGCAAACCTCGTTTTGGTATATTTATGTACTTTTAATGGCTTTGCGCATTAACCTTAACGCATTCAACAGAAGGAGCTCGTTACAATTTACATCCTAACTTAACATTTTATGTGCTGATTGTCAGCTGAATGTTTATTTGGATATTGCCATGTGGGAATTTGAAATTTGTACCTAACTAAATAATTCTTTTGAGTCAATAGTTTAATTGTCTCTTCAGTTAAAATCATTAACAGAACAAATCTGTTATAGAAAGAATAACAGAAATAATTAAAAGGCAAGCAACTCATCTGTGATTACTCTGGTGTCGCGGATGCTCATGGGTGTGGAATCTAAATCTAAAATGAAAATCACACCAATTTTACAGTATTTTCTATTGTACGTGTTTTTACTAACAATTATCATTCGAAGTTAAGTCTATAAATGTATCATTTGAATGGTATGGCACATGTTATAGTACATACAATATTAATTATTGAACCAATAACCTAATGGTGAATAACACGTATTACCAATTGAGCAGTCGTGGGTTCAAATCCCACCATTTGATTATTGTGAATTATAACCTATTACACCCTTTTTGATGCTTACAAGTTACAAGAAAAAAATACAGACGAATTGAGAACCTCCTCCTGTTTGAAGTCGGTTAAAAATGTTAGTCATCACCGACCTGCCCTTTTCCCTACGGAGGGTCGGCACAGTATGTACTACTCTTCCATACATCTCTGTCAGCCGTCATATCTGAACTCACACACTACCTACGCATATCATCTTTAACACAATCCATCCACACCTTCTTCGGTCTTTCTATAAATAGCCATCCACATTCGATCTCATCATCTTTAAGAAACAAATTAGTAAATAAAAAAAAACAAGTATTAATATATCAGTATAGTTGGCATGTATGCGTGCGAGTTCCAATTAACAAACTATCAGCAGCTGGTCACTCCCTGCGGGTGCTATAATTTACAGCGGACGTCACATGAAGTATTTAGACTGAGCATAGGCGGGCCCATTAATATATTGCTCCGCTATATTCACACTAATCTGTCAACGCGGGGACAGACATCATTGTAATTTACGTTACTATGTTTGATAATTACGTAGAAAAATAATAGAGGTTATCTTAGAGTCGGTCGATTATTTGCCGTTTTAGTTCATTATGTTTATGAAAATTTATCTAGAGTATGTATGTAATAACGATATCTTCGAATATATGTAATAATTTATAGTCTTAGCTATCAGATCAGACGAAAACAAAAAAGTTAAAAGCATGTTATTAAATTTAGTACAATTTCTTAAGAGTAAAATGTTTTGAGATTTGTTAATCTTGATAAAGTTTAAAACTCTAGTATAGAAATATAGAAAATTTTGAAAGTTGATAAGCCTAGATAAAATTTTAGTAATATCTCAGAGGACGTTCTAAATGACTTAGCATTTGAAATTATTGAGTCGTGAAATTAAACAGGCTCCGAAGCCATCTCTGTCACAATTTATATTCGCTCCACTTCGTCAATGGCTTTAATCCGTAGCTAATATTAGGGATCAAACTTCATTAATTTAACTTACGTCTATACTAAGCGTTATATCGATAGTTACAACACTACTGGCTGGAATACCGACGTATACATTTTCAATATCAATACTGATTATTTCCTTTATAGGTACTCTATATAAAGACTGTTTGTGACTGAGTATTCACTGTTAGCCTTAAAGAGATATTCACAGTTTCACCGAGCTTGAGATGTCCGGGCATAGAGGATGCTTATTCTGTGCTTCATTTAACAATAACAAGTTCAAGAGCTTCTTCAGGAGCCTCCATTCGGTCTATTACTTCTTATATTACCGGATCGGAAGAACTAAGAAGTTTGTACTCAATTACAAACGGTAATTTATATTATTCTTATTATAAATTTGATGATAGTGAGTTCAAAATATAACCCTTCAATCTATTATGTCCTAGAATATATGTTATATAAAATAATTACTTTCCTATGAAGACCAAAAAGCAAGACGTATTTTATCTGTATCGTGAGTTAAATAGAAACACGCACTGCTAGTTTTGTTAGAACAGGAAAATCGTTAAGCAATACATCCGTGAAGCAACATAGAAAATAATAGATAGCTTCGAATGAAGATAGGGCCCGCATTATGTTTGTAAACATCCGCATCTAATTGGCAATAAATACAGCCGATTGTCACATTCTTTTCTGATGTTTTCGGTTTTCTTTCGTAAAATATGTGATCGTTAAGTGAAAATAATTTATTTGTTATGTACTAATACGTTACTACTAGCTATTGCCAGCGACTTCGCTCTTGCCGAATTACCCAAGCCTTCGTGCACCTACACCTACTACTCCTCAAGCCGTGTGACCGGACCTTTAAGACTATGTTCGGATTTGCAAGTCACCGCAGATATCACTCTCGGAGAGCAAGGTGACCTATTAACGAATATATCACGGAGGACATGTTGGTCATCTTCCGGAATCAGAAAAAAAACTTAGTAAGTAGCCTATGAGGTGTTCCAAATTGTAATCTATATCTGTGCCAATTTACGCAGATGCGTTTTGTTGTTTTACTTACTAACAAAACACCATCGAAACTATGGAAAATATTTTTTTCTCTGTCACATTTATTTTGATTACAGAAGTAAAGAGATGAACAATCGTAATGTAAATGAGTTGAGATTTATTACGGACAATACGATTACCTCTTCGCAGTTACACCTTAGACGTTGGAAAAACTAATCAAGTAACTGTCAGAAAGTTCCATTAACCTTTGCAAAATGGCAATTCTCACAACACTGAGGTCGTATTTAATTGAAGTGTCAATTGTTGTTAAATGTTCTTTGAGTTTTACTCAAATTATCTTTTGTTACTGAACCCAAAAAACTTTCGCCGTAACAAAAGCTATATAAAAAATTTTAATGTCATCAATACAATACGTGCGTATTATGATCACAAGATTTGTAATTATCTACTGACAAATTAATATTTTTTTTAATTATTTGTGGACTGAGGACTTAGTGCGTACAGCAGGAAGTCGTTGGATGCGGAAGTCGGAGGACCGCATACTGTGGAAGGTAGGAAAGGCCTATGTTCAGCAGTGGTTAGAGAAGAGCTGCTGATGACGATTTGGTATTACGATATGATTCAAGTTATAACGTTAAATAATGTAAACAATTTAAGTTAAACGGAAAACAAATTAAATATTGTATATTCTGGAAATGAAAATTAAATTAAGTAAAAAGTAGACTCAAGACATCCCAATAGCGGTAACATTATTATCATCGTATCCCACTATTCCCATTACCTTTTGACGTCTGTTTCGAACTCGGCGCGCAGTTATAGGAAATAAAATGTCTCGTTCAAAGACCGTTCAATTAAAGTGTCAATTCTTGTTCCGATCTTATTTTTTGTACTGAAATAATGATAACATTTTCCATTTAACTTTTGTAGATTGGTGACGTTTTTTTTTTAATATTGTTAATAACTATCATATTTTTTTTTGTAAAAGAAAATTTTCTTTGTGACATTTTTCATTGGTTTTCCCCCAATAATTGACATGTTAATTTCATTCTTATAATTTATAATGAACCTAAGTAACAATTATGAAATTAAAAAATAAAACTTTAGGGATATTGCGTGTGCTATGTTAATTTGAAATGACGTGTTAGCGATCATATCCGCTGTAAGTACTCCTATGAAAATTACGCTAGTTAAATACATTGTAAATATTTTTTTTGACTATTATATCCAGCGATCTTTGGGGGAGGTCTACGCTCAGCAGTGGGCGACGTGTGGCTGATATGATGATGATGATGATATACAGCAG
>JAODUI010000028.1:6447361-6470621 GCA_027563995.1 Papilio gigon
TTATATCCAGCGATCTTTGGGGGAGGTCTCCGCTCAGCAGTGGGCGACGTGTGGCTGATATGATGATGATGATGATATACAGCAGTAGGCGGACAAAGGCTGATAATAATGGTGATAGATCTACTTTAAAGCAAAGACGATTTCAGCTACACTTTAGTGTTACTTATACATTTAAAGTGTATGTACGTATTTTTTATCTAGAAATGTTACAGGCATAGTTATTTGATTAGTCTATGCTTAATACGTTTACTAGTTTTATTTTAATATGACAGTAAATACGTATAAAATGATTGTTATGCACGGGACGCATTCGTCGACGGAAGCGTATGATTTCAAGAGCACTCCGCTAGATGTTAGGACAATCCTCTCATTTCATCAGTCATGGAGGCGGCGGTCGATGTCCGGCGACAAAGCTGACAATGTACCATCTGTCAGTTTTCCGAGAAAATATGCTAAGGGAAAGATGAAGTGTGGTCGCACTTTATAGTAGTCGACTTTATTTTCAATTCGTATGTCCTCGAGTGTAGTTAGAAAAAATAATGTTATTAAAAACAGTTTAATATGGTAAATTATTTGCCTTTTTTTTGATTAAGGATTTCTAATAAAAATTACTTATTAAAAATGAAATCTGGCAATTGTTTTGTATGTAAATTAACAGTGAATATTAATTTAACTTTATAGGTATTTCATTAACATCAGCTCACTATACGTCCCATTTGCATTTAATTTACACGTAATGACTGTTATTAGTTCTACATTGACATAAATGAATAAAATATTCAATTACTTTTACAAGCCGTAGAAAGCATATTAATTAAATAGCGGGTACTAGATGAAGCTGTAGAACGCTGCATACAAAGTTGTGCAGAAATATTAATGCAACACAAGGCGAAGTGAACCGACTAATAAGATTAGCATAACTGTACCGCTCACAGCACGAAACCTCGTAGCTTTTAATAATTACCAGCCATTTGTTTGAAGTGCCTTTTATGTAAGAACCCAACACCTCGTATGTAGGGCTTGCTGTTTAATAAAACACGTCAAGAGGGAACATCGTAGATTTCCAGTTCTGAAACACTTAAAGATCAGTCAGTTTCATTTCCTCTAAAGAGATGTTTTTCTTCATAATACAGTAATAGAAACAGATAGTATATGTTTGCAACTATCACTTCAAGATCTTTATAATCTCACTAATAGAATAAATTGGGAAAGTTCAGATGTTTGTTATTATATATCTCTAAAAAGGTTGAACGGATTCCAATTAAATTTGGCACAGATGTAGATCATTGTCTGCAAGAAAGCGTAGACAATTTAACATGTGTTTTTTTTTAAGTCTTCTTTAATTCGCAGAAAAAGATAGCATTTATAATAGAAATTAAATTACATGATTCGATAAAGATGGAATTTGGCACAGATATTTAAAAAAAAATACTTTGTTTATGAATTATATTCAAATTTCGAAGAAAAAGCGAGAACCGGTTCATTGATTTTATTACAGCTTCGAGGACATGAATTAATAAAGTTACCAATATTAAAAATAATGTAAATTAACTGGCGAGTGTGAAAAAATATTACAGGATTGTAACAAAAATGACCTTATGCAGAGTGGCGTCAGTGCAGTAGATGAATGGAAACATACATGAGGCGTACATTTTGCAATTGGAACTTCTATCGCCGTACTCGAAATGGCAATTTTTACAAAACTGACGCTCACTAATGGGAAAAAGAATGACTCTATCAAAGGTACAGTCGTTTAATTGAAGTGTCAATTGTAGGTATGCTCTTTTATTTTCCATCGCAGTATCAAACGAATCCTGCTTTGTAACTGGCAACTGTTTGTTATGACTACAGACGCTCAATAAATGGTAAGGAAACTGTTAAAATCATCTTAAGTATTTTTTAAAGTAAGAAAATTATTTTATTTCGGTTACCTAAGTGATATCACTGCATTAAGTAAATAGTTCGTGATTGACGATTATCCATGGTGCTAACTTACAAAAACTATGAATTTGCTTATCAACATTTAGTTCAATTTCTTAGTACAAACTCACAAGTATTTGTTGAGTTACTTGGATGGATTTAAAAATTACATACATGTCAGTATTTGATTATAATGACTCCATTTTGCGACGCCCATGCCTATAGTTACATGGGTTACAAACTTAAACTATTTGTAAAAAAAAACAAATAAAGGTCAAATTCATTTATCGAAATTTGTCCTTCCTTTTTTTTCCAATTCGTTATGAAAGTCACTTGAATTTAATGAAAGGGCCTGATGATAACATTAGCTCAGCACAGAACAGTTTGGTTAACTCAGTCGTAAAACTAAACGGGCCGTGAAACTCTCCGTCACGTTTTATGTTTGCACTAGATTATAAGGGTTCCTGAAAGCCAGGTATCCGGCCGCGCCACCCTTATAAATTGTCATTATATCGAAAGATAAAATAGACGATTCCACGAAATTTGCGATTATTAAATCTATAATTGTATTAAAAGTTAAGTAACCGTGGGACAAAGACTACCGAACATACTTTATCATTACTTTATTTACCTACTAGTATTTTTTTCTTTAGATACACACTTAAACTACATAAGTCATCCAGCTATACTTAGTCTGCAAGCGCTCCAAAGTTAATAAAACTTCAGTATAAAGGTGCTCTAATAATATTCTTGACAATCTTGTGAAACCCGTTTCATAACATTAGAATGAACTATGTATGTGAAATTTACGCAAAAATACAACGCAACTATCCCGCAAAAACAATTTTAACATATGTTTATGAATCACTTACGAGAGTAGACACATACAGTTTGTATTCTCTCGAAGACAAAGGGAAAAGAAAAGTTGAAAACATTTGACGAATTTATTAAATATCGTCATTTCAATGAAACAAATGAATACATACGTCAAATAGTGAAAAAATTCTCCAATCGACTTTGTCTCATGCTACAAGGCGCAAGAGCTTGTTTACTTTCATTGTCCGGTTAACTTTTATTGTTAACGTTATCGTAGCAATCATGGAATTGAATAGACGTACGGCCGACTATTGTATGCAGGAATCAATGCGGGTCCCTCGGTGCGGGGAACCTCGGCGCGGGGGAGAGGGAGAAACAAAAGCTTTTTCTAAAACGTTTCCACACATTCGATATAAAAGCTCGCTTCATTGAAATACGTTGGTTAATTATTCGATGTTATTTTTAAATACAGTTTAACTAGTTGTTCTGCCTGACTTCACTCGCATGAAAAAAGCGAAGAACACAATGTAATAGCTGTCATATCAAGTCACGACCTATTGTACAGATCAGTAGAATTCTACTGGTTCCCATGGCAACTTTGCTAGTCCGCCGCCTATAAAGCTGCTAACTTGCCTTGTCAAATTACTCACCCCCCTAAGTTTAATAGTATAATAATATATTGTCTAAAACCTAACATAAATGTTATGACCATGTCTACAGAAATGATTATTCAATTTTGTGACGTGGTTTTTGAAATCCTTCATAGCAAAGTTATAAAAGTTTACTCTCTATATACAAATGTAGACATAGATTAACATTGTAACAGAAAAAAATATATAACATCTTAACTTACGTCATATACAAAGTTGTTGATATTTTTTTTCTTTTTAAATGTCGTTTGGAGGATGGCTTTATGGTAGAGAAACGATACTAAATGATTTTTATAGTCACGTTCGGTTATTAATGTTATTTTAAGTATTTCTCGCATTACCTATAATGTCCTATAATAATTTAAGGAAGCAGACGTGAAACGGAAGCTTTCGATTTCGTTATACAATACTTTCTTATACTAATGCATTTAACAGAATTTACTATCAGAAAACCGACTTGAATAATACTTGCTTGGCTTATATTTTTTTTAAGATTGTGGATTTTTTTTATAAGAGACGATGGCTTCGAGGGGCGCGATCACAAAGGTGATCATCGCTGTGTGACGCCCAGACTTCTGCAATAATAAAGGCACGTTTGCTTCTTGAAGGCCCCTAAGTATTACTGATAGATGGTTGGAAAGGTAAAAGAAGGCTAAAAAAAAAGTATATGCAGATACGACAGCTGTTAAAGAACACATTATGCCGATACTTCGTATGGGAAATAGCAAGATGATACTAGATTAATCTAATCTGGATTAATCTAATCACCATTGTGACTAAGTTGACTCGAGTGACAGGATTCGTGCAAATGATATGGAGGACGATTTGTGAAGACAATTTACTTGTCACCGACCAGTCTATTGTACGTGCAGCGTATTGTCTCTACAGGACACGGCGCGGACATGTCTGCGACAAGCATTGGTTATGTCTTACATATCATTATCTGTCGAAAACGTCTGCGTAATTGGTAAGAAGTAAAAATTATCATTTATGTACTGATAACTAATAACATATACGCTTCAATATGTGTTTTAAATTTTCGTATCTAATCTTGTTTTTTAGTAAAATTTTACTTAAAATTTTTGTTAATTATTATTTACTTAATGTGTTTCTAAATTTTGTATGACGTGTTGTGTTAAACAAAAGAAGAGTTTGAATAACAAGGGGTGTGTTCGTTTTGTCCTCAAAACTTTTAATTTGAGGTTATAGCACTCACAAATAAAAGGCGGCCAACACGCGACTCACGCGATCGTCACAAGCTCAATGTAATTATAGCGTGTGTTTACCACCTAAGGTCCTCTGAGTTATGACCTCTTTATTTTTTTTTTTTAATTTAAATACATTTCATTTCTTATGTTTACGAAACGACGTCGAATCAGTTAACGTTGAAGACATTTTTATTTCTTTTGCGCTTTTACTATAAGGGGTAGTCAGCGCAAAAATGACCTTTTACAGATATCTATGAGAAGTGATAAATTGTTTTTGCGATATCAAGATGCAGTATATACTCTTTTCGGCTCAGTAGATACTCTTTTTAATCTTTACAAAAAAAAACAAAAAACTGTCATTTTAGTTGTCATCACGAAACTGAAACGAACTCATGAATTCTGCCTCTTTTTATAACTATTAACATCTTTGAATACTAATTATTTTAGATACATATTATGTAAAGTTTATATAGATTTTTTTTACTAAACTCCTAATGTAAATCGTAGATTTCCCGATAGGAAAATCTTCACCCAATTCCCGGTGAAGAAACCAGTAAATTGTGATTATCTTTAAGTATTTTTCGCAACCAACAGACACTCAAAGTATTTTATGTGGTAAGCCATCTGGACGCGTACTACAATAAATTCGAGCCACCTCGTAACATTATTTTTATAGACAAAGAAGTCTTGAAAAAACGATACTGACTCTATAAAAATTGTTTAGTAACCCTTACTATTGACCCTTCTCATTAAATTCGCATTCATTACACTTTTTAATAATTTAAACCTAATTAACTCTAGAAATATGTTATGCCACAACAATAATATCTTTTCATTTTTTTTTTAAATATTGTATTATCAACACAAATGAAACCAACTTTCTTTTAGTCTTATTGTTGAAATGTTATTGTAGGCATTCTATACTATCGGGGTATTGTGTGGACGCGGGCGGAGTCCCTTTGTTTAGTGAATCAACGGGCCTGCTCGTTGTGATGTAAGACGAAACAAAAGATTTTCTATCAATGTCGGCGGCGGCCGCACAATAACTGTCCAAATTAAATAATGTTTAGCGATGTTATCGTTTCGAATATGTTTAGACTTATAAAATTAACAAAGAAAACCCGTTTCATGATTTCGTTTAGGAAATAATAAATGAAACATGGTACGTGCATTTAGTATGCGTATGTATTCATGTATTTTCTTATATACATAATTAAACTAAAAAAAAATGGAAAACGCTGGTAATTACGTGTACATGATTTAGTAGCAAAAACTTAAAAAAAAAACAACAAAATTATAGCGCAATTTTCTTGTAAAATAAAAATAAATAAAACAAACCAGTAGAAATAACAGAAATCGAATAAATGGCTTTGGTAGAAGACTTAAACCGAAACAATTTTCAATCAGCAACTTTTACGACTGAAAGTGTAAGTAGGTAGGATTTAGGGGCAAAGCTGCGTCGCCTTTCTAACGGAATTCCTGTTTAAGAACAAAAGTGTTCTAATAAAACAAGAACAAACGTAAAAAAGACATTTAAAGACACTTTTTTTCAAAGCAAGGCAACGCGCACCAAAAGTGTTTGAATATCGCATTATTCTTCCCTTTGGAAAAGTTTTGTTCTTTTAAATCTATAACAGGATATATATCTCCGATTTCTTCATTTACTACTTTAAGTAACAAAATTACTAGGAAATTAATAAAACCGAAGCTAATTAGTAACTATACTAAACGACTAAAAAAAATAGAAATAACGTCTCCGTAAGATGTAAATATCTACCTTATTGGGAACAAAATTCGATAAAACATTAATGTCAAATACTTTATTAAGTAGAAGAAAGCAATTGCGTGTTATCTTCACACGCAAATTTGACGTAAACTGACTTAAATAAGGTTGAAGTTAACCGTGATAGCTTGCAATTTTAACTCGATTATTAGTGGTCAATTACGTAGGGTTGGTAAATCGAAATTGTTTTGGAAATTGCCTTCGACTATCTAAGTTAGGCATGCACTTTCAAACCACACTTTATTGTTTGTTTCTTTTTTTTTATGAAAAAAACCACTCATGATGGAAATTCACTACAAAATTACGAAGATCAGGAAGTTTCTAAAATTTACTTTTTATAAAAAAGTATTACCTGCAGAGTGATAAAATTTCTAATACGATTAAAATTAATAACACTGGGTTTTTAATTTTATTTACATTCAAAGTAAATAACTGAAACAAAAATAACATCACTTACATAGGAACATTTAAATGTTTTAAATTACTATCCGTTTTCCGTAACAATAATATACGGGAAAGATAATATCAAGAAATAAATTCATCGGATTACTGTAACACCCTTTATTGCTCGGGTTATTTTCATAGAAACGTATTCCAGATAGGAATCGAACATTTTATACGAAAGTAAATTATAGAAAACCTATGGAAAAAGTCATTACTCTCGTTAGATTTATATTGCACCACTTTATAAATTTACTTTTAAGTATTTAACTGCAGCGAAATTATTTTTATTAACTATGTCTAATATTCTGTATGAATGAGAAAAACATCAACGTTCTTTTTAATGTTTTTCTATAAAAATATTGTATAATTATTTAGCATTGAACATCGTCTGTTATGATGATCACAAATCTTTACATGCCAAGGACATTGGCCAATCGGTCAAAAAAGAATGGAAATAATAATGATGTAAAAATGTTTTTTTTTTTCACTTTACGCAACAAATAAATCGTACCTCTTGTAATAAACATTCGCGAGGCCCCGAATAATATGAAACGGTCGCCATTTCCCAAAGTACTATTTATTTTTACTCTGTTTTTACAGGTTTAGATTGAAGAGGTTTTTTTTACAACTGGCCCCATTTATTAAGTCTGTGAGAGCGGAAATGTTATCTACGGGGTGTTCGTCATTTTCTTAAAAGGTACTGTAATTAAGAAATGTTTTAAAGTACGAAGTTTTATACAAATTACTTTTTTGAGTACTTTAAAACTTAGTAAATCTAGTAAGGTTAATTTAATATAAATATTTGTAACTCACTTTAAATCATACTATATGTGATGCAATCGGAAATAAAATGATTTAAGGGAAATATACTCGGTTCCTCTGGTATTATGAATGTCCCTGGGCGTCGATGATCAGACGTGATCGCGCCTCTTGTTTGCCCCTTCTATTAAAGAAACGTTTTTATTGCAAAGTCATTTATTTATAGCATTATAAAATAAAGGAATCAATCTTCAATTTTCCTGTCGTCAGTCGGCTGTAACACTAAAAACGTCGTAGCTGTTAGTGCAGAACATGGTCTTTTACTTTATTCAGTTTACGGGCGTAAGATTTTTATTGTTATACCTGGCCTTTTTGCAGGCAGCCGCGGGCGTTCGTTGTAAGCAGTGGTAATGACGCGTGAAGCGTGAAATACGCGAACATTTCGGTACTCGGGAAATGGAATGCACCTGCCTCCTTAGGTTTTATGTGAAATTTCCTCACCTTCTTACGGTGCTTGGTAAGGGCCACCAATATCGCCGTCCTCACTTTGTGACCCCTCATAATACGTAATACTTCTTGAGAGGGTATCGAGCCTGGGCTTTCGCGACAACGGTCACGAAGTTTTACGAGCGGTCGACGAGACTATTTTTCTTACGCACTGAAAAAAAAAATGCTGTATCGCATTTTAGTCACTTTTTTTATAGAAAATAATAAGTATTGTGCCAATTCTACTTAAAAATAAGTAACCAATATAAATCCTATTAATGGACATACATTAAAGACTAATGTTTGTGTGACTATACGAAAAGATTTAAAGGTTATAAAAAATAACCATAAAATAATACACTAAAGTGTGTCATATTGAACGCCAGTTATAAAACTCATATGGTTCATAAAATATGTTTGCGGTAGCGGATAACATTATAATGGATTATGGTGGAATTGTATTATTTAATATATGTAACAAGCCGTGAAATAAACAGAGTACGTTAATTGTAATAAAGCACATTACATTCGAATACATTTCGAATTAACGTTATTAATAGAAAACAAACTGTCCTGGTTAATAGCTGTATGTCGGACGGCTTGTGAAAAAAACTATTGAAAATGAAATACGAGATTGAAAGGAAATTATATTAAAAGGTAATCATTGTACAAAACGGTGTATGCAAAAAGACAAATGACTGTTGATTTAAAATATGTTATTTTTCGTAACTGCGTTTTATTCTTTTTTTCTTTAATGGCTTGCTGTCGTGATGTATTAAAACTCCTTGGACTTATCAAAATATTAACAATATCTTTTAAAAGTCTAGATTTTTATTTACATGCATGGAAAAACTTTATTCTAAGTTCGGACTTAGGTTATTTCCTAGGTTTTGTTGTATCACGATATCCAACCATATCTTAAACATAAAAAAGTTAATTTCGAAGCGAGAATTCGTACCGAAATAACAGCAGTAAAAAGGCAATTCAATTTGTTTTGGCTTATTTGTCAACTAATCCTTTACTTTATTCAGGCTTTACCAGGTCCAGCCTCAGGCAAATTTGTTTTTGTTTATTTGAGCATAGCATTAGGGTCGACGAAAATTATAAAAGGACTTTGTCCGTATACATAAATACGGCCTTTGATATTTATTTTTTTTTTACTGAAATTCGATGTAATTTTTTCAGATACAGACAATATTCAGATTTGTCCGAATAACGTATCCTTTTTCAAAATTAACTCTATTTTTTATTCAACACTAAATTGTTGAATTAAGTATAACTAAGACATATTACTATCTATCAATTAACATATAAAAACACTCTCAAACAATATATGGCATATAAAAAAGACACAAATTTACCTTAAAATTCGCTTTTTTTAAAAAAAAATCTTTCAGTACTCTATTCTCTTTATAACGAAGAAATATCAAGACTTTCATAAGTAAGCTAAATAAAGTAACAATTAAATTTTATTAGAATGTAATTTTCAAAGATTAAATAATAATTCTCAAGTATATCGTGCTATCCACCTCGTAATTCTGCGTGACTTACCTTACAAAGGTTGTACGTTCACGATTAAACCCCTAACAATAAATATTGCTTATCGCAACTTTAAACTGGCTGCTACGTATATTAATAAAACCTAACAAGAGGTAATAAATATTAAAAACACACTTGATGAATTATAATTTAATGAAAACCTTAAAAACACCTTGCACGCGACTTCAAATGGAAACTACAATATGTGCACGTAGGTATTGTTGCCTGAAGCTAAAACATTGTACTCCTTTTAAAAAAAATAAGAAAACGTATGACGTGAAATAAGACACAGTTAAAGTTATGTGGAGAGGAATTCATAAAGCTATTCTAAATTAAAAAAAAATCTAAATGAATTATGTTTGAATTTCGAACAAAGTAAGTACACTTACTAAATAAAACAATTGAATTTAGCCTTTGTATAAAACTTGCACGCAAATATTTTATAACAAAGAAGGTGGTATAAAACAAAGTACGAGAATATAAGAGGTCAATAAAGTTTAAAACGCTATCAATAAAGCAACAAGATAAATATTTTATGATGTTTTTTTTTACAACTGAAATATACGACTTCTGTATTCACGGCGCCGCAGCCACGTAAACATATATAAGAAAAACCTTTATGTTTTTATTATGATAGATGAATTTTTAACATAGCTCAATATTTTCGGTTGCAGACATTTAATATATACAAATAGACTGGACATTACTAACCAAATCTTATGCTCAAAACGATTCAATCAAATGTCCGCTAAAGCGGACGGTTATAAATAACAACAGCAATATTTACATCTCTTTAGTTACTACTATAATCATCAGTAAGCAATTAAAATGCAGTTTAATTTCAATGAATATATTGTCAAAAGAATTAATAGCACTGTGCTCTTGAAGTAATTACTGAATATTCTAAATTCACATTTTCTATCAATTTTCTATAAAGGACCATAGAAGACCTTTATCTTCAGGGTTTAACCGTTTTAAGTTGTTCTTTTTAATATCATTGCAATTAAAATTAATCAACAAATAAAAAAAACTTCGTACTCTTTCGAAATCATTGATGACTTCGACATTAACTAATTCTATAGAAAAAAAATCTCCAATTTTCAAAAACTAAATGAGTTCTTAAGGTACATACAATAAAACGCTACGATCTCGGATTAAATTTCTCCGATATCCTTTAATAAATAAGTGTATATACACTGAATACACATAGCCTGTAATCATAAATCATGAATGTGGATAAAATATCAGATGCTAGGAGCTGGCTGCCCTTTATTTTCTCGATTTTACGTGAAACTTCTTAGGGTGTGAAGAATGGTTTATTTATGTATGTATTCATTCTGCGGGTTCACTTTTTCTTTTATAAATCCGTGCTGCGCTATGTTATGTTTATTTTTATATTGTAACATTAACTTTAACTATGAAATTAATAAAATATGGAAAAGGTAGGGGAAAAACTAAGAGATAATTATTTCCCAGTAATGAAGAACCACTGAGTGATGCGTTACTTTGAAAACATGACTTTAAGTTTTATAAATTAAATAATACATTGTAATGGTTTGTAATATAACTTTATTAACAATATTATGAATACGAAAAATGTTTGTTGGAAGGCATCTTCAGAACGTCTCCGTGGATCTTAATGAAATTTAGTATATTTGTCGAACATAGTCTGGAAAAAGACATAGGCTACTAATTAAGGTTTTTTTTTTAATCTCTCACAAATAGTCTGACAGCTATTGTGTAATAAAATTCAAAAACATACTTGCAGTTACAATTTTAAAAGTATAATATAAAAATACGTTAGTCTTCAGATTTAAAGTAACCCGGCGAAAAGCTTTTTATAAAAGTAAAAAAAAAATAATTAGGGCGCCATCTGGTTTCTAATGGCAACATTAAAATGGGAATTACTAGAATGTTGCTTTAATAAGACGCATATGTAAGTAATGACGGACGGAATGTGGTAGACGAGTGGCGCCTTAGCTCGGGTAAACGATGCCCATTGCCCGGGACCTTACCCGGGTAGAAACTGACGGATAATTGGTGCAGAGTGTTGCTGAGTGACCATCACAGGATATATCTTTGTTATTATAAATATCGTCTACATATTACTTATATAAAGATATGGTGAGAAAAGATTTTCCTTCGTAATTTTTCGGAAAAGTTCGTATTTGTCGTGCTCTCTCAAATAGCTTCAGTACCCAAATAAGTAAACAGTAAAGTTCCATATTAATGGATATGAAAATTGTCACTCATTTAATACGATAATTCATCGACAGTTCGGGTGTCGTATTCTGATAAAGATCAGAGTTTTCCCGAATGCTGTTTTTGTATTGAAAATGAAAAACAAAAACATTCTTAACTCTTATGCAATGAACAAACATGTTTCTTAATTAATTACTCTTCGCCCGAGCAACCCAATCAGTCCGATTCTTTCATCAACTTCCTACTTTACCTAATTAGATGTTATCGACAAAGGAAACTGTATTCTCAGATCTTATCAATTTCATTAGCCAAATACTCTTCCTTATTAAACTGTTTGTGTTTAGTTTGTTATTACTTGAGCGGGATGCAAGTTAATTTTCTTTTTTTTTTAAACACTGGCTGATTTCTGATATTTTAATAACACTTCTTTTACCAATCCACTTAAGCTATAGACTTGTGCTAGGATTTGATCCACGACAATAGTCGAATGGCGGGATTCGAACTCTCGACCACGTGATCGGAATTCTGTACCTTTGTGTGTGTGTGTGAATGTGGCAAAGTGGCACTTTTAAAATAAGATTGGATTCAAAAATGTTTGCTTCCCATTTTGGTAGATTACAAAAAGTGTATATATTTTTTTGTACTTTCTCTTTTGCATTCTTTATAATTACCTTATTATTATATTTTATTACATTAATTACATCTGATAGTACAGTAAAATTAGGTATATGCTTAATACAATATTCATAAAGAAATATAATAAATATTTAAGAGAAGTGTAGTTGCTACTTTACATATTACTTAGGGCTGTGTTATCATAGTAAATTCATTACATCGAACCTCGTGAACTTGTTGAAGAGTCTAAATGAGGTATTGAAAATATACTAAATGAAATAAATATTGCTAAACTAGTCACTATTTCTTTTAAATATATTGAACAGAGCGCACGCAATAATACTTGAAGTCGTATGAACACTCATATATACGTTCCTGGTAATATCAAGCAATCACAAGCCTCGGTATCTCCAAGATTCATGATATTATTTTGTGAAGCGAACGGAAGCAGGCACTACGCGAATACCTAAGTACTCTACGCTTAAACTGGAACATATCTTAGTCGTGTATATTATAAGTGGAAATTATTTTCGTATTATATGTAACATTTTAATTAGTCATTTGTTGTTAGTTATTATAAAAAAAAATCGGCCACTTCTACGACGCTGTCTTTCTAATGAAAACTAGTATCTAAGTGACTTTTTCTACAGAGTACATCATAGGAACAAGTTAATGATTCATACTAGTAAAAAAATTAACAAAAAAACATTGCCTGCTCATTGTCTCTTTTACTACGCAATATTTTTCATCCTCTTTTCAAATATTTACTAGCACTATTAGACTAATGGTTAAGGTAAAGATTTCTGATCGCGACTTCGAGAGTTCGAATCCCGTCATTCAATTATTGTCGTAGACCATATACTAGCACAATCCTAAAACTAAGTTGGAGTAGTAAAAGAATGAAGATATAAACAAAAAGTCCATTATTATATAAAGAAATGTGCAAAATCTTTGTTATTCACACTCTTGTACCTAACCACTATACATTTACATCCTATTGGTAACGTAATTTAAGACAAAAGCAGTATGTTCCCTTCATCTAATTTACTTAATACTCCTATAAAAAGTGTCCTCGGACTCAGTAATTCGAGAGGCGGAAATACAAGCCATGTCTCACAGTTATACTAACCATTACACAAAGGGAAAATGTTACCGGAAGTGAATTGGCGTAGAGGGCAGCACAATAACTTTATTAGATAAAATCTAACACTATTTTCGTGTAAAATACGTACGATTGAGTAAGTATCTTTATCCTACTTCATGTGTAAAAACTTTAGAAATGTCAATTCGTTTAAACCATTGGTCGTTTTAAACTGCGGCCCGCGGTTGATATTTGCGCTACCCGCCAACCTTGAAAATATATCGTTTTAATCTCTTCGTTTTACATTTATATTTCTAAAAACATTTCTTAAAAAAACGTGAATATTTTAAATTCATTTTAAATAGTAGGTCTTCAATTGTATAACAGTTAATAAAAAAAACGGTTCTGTCAACTACTAAGGCCACTAATGTGCGGCCTGCGGTGATAACGCACATTGTCCTATATGGCCCTTGGATAGAAAAGCGTGACGACCACTAGTTTAGACGTTCCGACGAAGTTTTTTAGTCCGCAGTGGAGAGTGGCTAAGTTAAGAAATCTTTCAAAGTATTTTTAATAATATTCCTTTCTTGATAATATGCAATCACGGAGGTCGGTATATTTCGACGGCGTGCTATGGTTTTGTAAAGTCAACTGAGCCTCTTTGTACGTGTCCTGAATGTGTAATAAAAAGGTAATAAAGTATTGCAAAATGAATTAAACTTGAATGCGATATTAAATTTTAATCTCAGCAAATAACTACGGGGGAAGTAATCCTCTTTGAGAGATTTTAACAGTGTATTATGTCTACTGGATAGGTCATACGTCTCCTGAGCAATGTATGTACAGATCTCCACTAACAAGATGTTGATACTATTACATTCACAAGTGGCTTTGTGACGTGTGCGAATACAATGTTATCTAAGTTTTCGTGTAATCGGATCTTAACTGCTCAGTTCCGATTCACATTACAGAACCCCCCGAACGTGCAGGGGTCGAAGTTTCCAGATGTGTTGGAAGGACATCAATCAATTTAAGAATTTTCAATTTTAATATTCTAGTATATTTGTTTATCTTTCCTGTGATAAAAGGCGTAACATAAACAAAATAATGTGTACCCCAGTGTACATTAAGACTGCGATATACCTAGTTAGATTGGTAAACAAATAAATTAAATAATGTATGTAATTATTCGCATGTTTGTGCTGGAGACAGATTAATTTTCTATTCTTGTGAATTATGTAGGAGTCGTGATAAGACAGCTGCTTGGGATTGGGGAAATTGCTGCGTTAATAGAATCAAGGGCGGGAGTGCGGGGAACGAATACGTTTACTGTCCCGTGGTCAGCCACGCATGAATTGGGGCCAACGAGTAAGCGATCTAACAACTAGTTGTTTATTTAAAAATCAATAAATCTGTCTGACAATACTCCTATGACACTACACGATTGTACACGAATAGAATGATACCTTATTAAACAAAATCACTCAGTTTTGATTTAAAATCTGGCATTTGTTTTACATATCATTCCAACCACATGTCAACCAAAAACACATCATCTCATTGACAATATGTAGTCACTTAATCTCTACGATACCATTGCCATTGGTTTCATGGCTCAACTTTGTTCTCTAAATATTTGGTCTGAGGCGACTCGTTTATTACATTTCCTCAGGCGGAGTTTCTACCTGCACAATGTAATTGCGCTCTCTTTGCCTCTGCAAATTCTCTTACACCGCCCACATATCGAGCTCCTTTTACTCTTGCCTTTGTTAATTCAAATGATAAAATAATTACGAAGATTTCACACACTTGCTATCTACAAAACGTTTTATTAAAAAGTCTTTTTGCAAATTGCTTTTTAATTTTAACTTATGTTTACTTTTACGCTTTCATAGTTTCGTGTGTATTTAAATTCTTATCCACAAAAAAGTTAAAAAGTGACTTTTACAGCATTCGCTACGATTTTTTTGAATTATTAAATCATCATCATCACATTTTATCTGTTTACTGCTGGACATATATCCGAGCGGTACATCATTTGTGTAAACAAATTTAATAAGTATGTAGTATTCTTGAAAGAAAATTTCGATTAGGTCTGTTGTTTGAAACACGTCACAAAATACGTTTTCATTTTAAAAGCAACGTACACTGTCAGATACAAGCCGAAGCTTTCTGTTAGCACATCTCAATTTAGCAAAACTACATCTCGAAATACGCGGCGGGAAATCAATTTACTCGTAGAGTAATATCTAGTCGTTTGCAATTGCGACAAGTTGTAGGTACTGCTTGGAGAGGAGACGGAATCGTTCCGGTTTTTAATATTTTTGTCGGGGTCGGGACAACTCACTCCTTGCTCCGAACGATGAAGGCGCAGCACGGTAATCAGGAAAATTATTTACCCATGTCTGCGGGCCTCGTCGGAAATACCCTATGGTTGCCACCTTAAAACTCTTTTTGTTTTTCACCCATTTCTTAACTCATTTTTATATGACTGACAATATACCATAAAATAATCATTTATACCGACTAAAAATATTACGAAAAAAGTATACTTAAAATGTAATTTTTCGTCAACACTTTAGTTACGCTGGTAGTCATTGGATCATTTAAATAAACAGTTCATCATATTATATTGATGCTTTTAATATCGAACATTGTTTACATCGCCAATTGAAGCGCCAATAGCCTACTGGTTAAGGATGATAACTACCGATCTAGCGGTCGTGTGTTCGAATCCCGCTATTTGACTATTATCGTAGACCATATTCTAAAACAAGCTTTTTCAATCTTACCACGAATGGTTACAAGAAATATTAGTAAATTAAGAAAAATCTACTAATATTTAAAAAAAAAAAGTACAAAAAATGTTCACGAAATTAATCGATTCAAAGTGCAAAGATCGAAGGTAAATGATGTCTACGTCAGAATAAAAAATAACAATAACAGAGAATAATAGAACAAAATCATTGTTGTGACAACCCTGTATACTTTTGTAAGCAAAATGAAGAGCCAGGGGGAACATGCTTCGAGGACGCCGTGTAAATAGTCACCGCAATGCCTTCTTGCAGATTAATTTCAAGTGAGCGAGCACTGAGGGTCATTATGTTTACAGGATTACTTCTAAGCAATATGAACTGAAGGAAAATAACTTAATATTACAAATTTAAACAATAGCAGAGTGAATTAGTACTCAAAATAAATCGCCTACTTATTTATTCCATTTCATTATCTATGTGATTGAAATTAATTTATTTAATTAAAAATTTAAACGTAACAACCGACGCGACACCTGCCGTCGCTAACGAGTTATCACTTGTTTCAATTTCGTTCGGCATTGTTTTCTTCCAAAAAAATTACGTACTATAACTACAAAACACACTTAAAACCACACTTCACAATGTAATGTTTGGAATGAATAAAAACTAAACTTTATTGTCATCAACATCATCATAGCCCTTGCCTGACTGCTGGAGATGGGCCTTTCCCAAAGTCTTCCACAGTATGCGTTCCTCCATCTTCAGCATCCGACTTTATCGTGTGAATGCGTAATGATAACTGTCTATTGTCATCTTCATGATTAAGAAACATGCCACAAACAAGTTAATTATTTTGTGTATAATTAATTAAAACACTTAAGCTGATCTAAGGGCTTGAATCAACTTCATCAGCCTTCGCTTTGATTGTCTCGATTATTTTCTTACATCCATATTCTTGAACATATTTGAGAAAATGTGGAAGTAGATATTCTCGTTATGAAAGGGCTCCACTCTGCTCTAATAGCCATTACGGTCATGAAAAGAATCTTTCAAGCCTCATTTCGCTTGCCGGTCTTTCAATAGGAAATGAATAAGTCACAATTTTTGGTCGACATCGCCGACTATGCAATCATTATAAACCAAATAACAAAGTACCGATTTTTTTTAAGTAATTTTTTAACAGTAATTAAAATTTCCAAAAAGATTACTTTTATCTATTAAAAGTGAATACTGAATTCAGAAATTAAAAAGAGTGGGTTAAGCACATCTCATATCAAAAGCTTCCATGGCGCAGTTGTTAAGCACTTGACCTTTGTCCAGATTCGATCCCCGCCATGCACCAATGTGTTTTTCGATTTTTGAATTTCATATATATTATTAGACACTCTTACGGTGAAGGAAAACATCGTGATGCAACCTGCACATACCTGTGAAAAAATTAATATATATGTGTGAAGTCAACCAACACGCACTGGGCCACCGTGATTGACTATAGACAAGTCAACCCTGATAATTGGATAAGCTTCGAGCCCTTCAGTGGGGACTTATAGTAAGTTGATGACGAACATCCAAAATTTTATTATTACATCTTGATATCTAGAATTAATGTTAAGTTCTCCACACCTGAGTACATTATCTCCCTTAAGAGCGTTATTGTTAGAATGAAATACCATATCAGTGTAAGCATGCAATTTGCTTGCTATGACGCCGCTTGTGTCTCGATTAACTTTGCATAGATTGGCTTCTCCTTTAACATAATTGAGCAATTCAAGTGAAGTGCTTAACTAAGGTTATATTAGAAAATCTATTCACTTACACGTTTGCTGATTATGACCCAAAATATATTCATAGTATGCTTACTGCTACTTAAAATAGTGTAGTTATCTTGGTTAGATTTTGTCAAGTAAATTTCGGGATCGAATGAAAATAAAATTTGTCACAGATAAAGATTATATGGAGAAGTGTATATTTTAAACAGTGAGAGATAAAGCTTCGACATAAGAACACTAATAAAGTTAGAACCTAAGTTATGTTTAAATATCGAACAATTGACGATCACTAGTTAAAAAATATTTTTAAACGTTTTAACATTGTAGTTGTAATTTTAATTACTATTTTAGATTTTTGAGAAGATTTAGAGGTATAGTACAAATATATTTATTGCTAAACTCGAATTCTGAAATTTACGTGCGTTCGAGCGCAAGATTTACACTAGCCATCTTGGTGCATGGGAATATCGTATAACATCGTAGATCTTGTTTATTTATGTTTGCATCTTACATCATCCGAAGCCAGTGCCTTTTAGCTCTTTGAATACGTTTATCAGATTTCAAATTCAAATCAGACTTACCTCGAATCTCTGGATTTCATGCAAACACAAAGTCCTAAGGGAAATCATAACGTCAATACAAATATATGCATCAAATTACTTTTCTTTTCGCTGTAGATACATCGACAGTTGCTCGATTGAGATTTGATAAAATATAATTTTGTTATTCAAAGAAAATTTTCTTTGTTGCCTTAACATCACCTGAACATACAAACGCTCTTGAAGCTTTGACATATGTGTTTAGATGTATATACAATAGTATATAACAAATAATAAACAAATAACGTTGTGAAACAGCCATCAATTTTTAAAATATATATAAGTGATATAGATTGTAACTAGATTGTTAAATACTAGTTCTTGCCAAGGGCTTCGTCCTCTCGGAATTAAAAATGAAAAAGCGCAAATCATTAGTTTATTGATGTGTTTAAAAATATAAAGAACAAAGAGCAGGTACAAAATACAGGCGCGGCAATTCAAGCTAGTATCTTATCTGCACATATCTCGGCAAACAATGATAACCTAGCTATGTATAACGTTTATCTGTTGATAAAACCAGTACGAAAACGATAGACGTAGTGTGAGGACGATTTACAAGTTCCGAAGGTGTAAGTGTTGAGTGAATTAAGTGCAATGGCGGGCGCGGGGAGAGGCGACGGGCAGGGACCCGCCGTTGGGAAACTCGAATCACAAATTTATTGCATCAAGTATACTTTGTTCTGCTTCAACGTCGTGCTTTGGGTAGGTTGTCTTTTGTTACTATTAAGGTCGAGATTTCTAAACACGTATTAACTTAACCTATTTACTTAATAAGAACTCGAAACATTTCAATTTGTCGACATCTAGAACTGATTTGTGTATGCGCTTTTGAACCATCCTTGACTGTTCGAGACGCATTTGCAAATCATGTTGGTATTCCTTGTTATGTTATTAGACCTTACAGCTTATTTAAAATAGATATTATATCACTAACAGCTTAGTTTCATGAAATTAAAAATGAAATTACTCGAGCGATATAACCTCAATAGTCAAGGTACCAAAAACTGTTTATAAAGTACACTACAGAGTTACAACTACTTAAATAATTACACTCATATTAAACAACATACTAGTATGTGAAAGCTATATTTTAACACGATTTCTTTATTAAGAAGCGCCAACAGCCTAATGGTTGAGGGTACGGGTATCTGATCACGTGGTCGTGAGTCGGAATCCCGCAATTTGAATCAGCTTCGCTAGCTTAGATGGAATACAAGAAATATGAGTAAATTGACAAAATCTAACCAATATTTTAATATAAAAATGAACAGTGAACCATCCTGTTCAATAAATTCATATTACGTTTATAGAAAAATAAAGGGCAGAAATTAAGAACGCGTTATCAACAATTGATAAGAGCTTGGCCCGTTTTCCGAGTACAACATTGTCATAGTCTGATTCACGGAATCGAAATGAATTTATATTGAATATACACTTGTTTTTCAATCCGTTATTTCCGGTTGTTTAATTACTTGGATTAAATAAATTGTTTATTGAAGTTTTAATAGTTCTATATTCAAAAAGTTCGACGAATAATCATGATTCGATTTTTGAAATGTCACTTTGTAACGTTAATGGAAACACTGAAGGAAATTACCTCATCGGAGACTTTTTTTAAAATATGCCAGAGTACAATAGATGTAAAATTTACGATTATTCGAAAATCCAATAATTATTCAATACTTTCATTAAATTAAATTGAAACGACGAATGAAAAATGACATAGGTAAAACTACACCATTTAAGTAATTAAGGTTGTTAAGTCTACAATTTCTTTTTTTTTTATAGACAATTAGTTTAAAACACAGACTGTTGTTATTAGACACTATGTGCAAGCAGCATTCATTAGCCACACGTGGCGTCGGCGGTAAATCAAGTACTTAGTTGTTGCAATTAGCTCGTCGAAGCAACAGTTGTAAGCTCGCCTTATTAAGAATATTAACACCATATGCTAATTAGAGGTCGGTATTCGAACAATTTCACTTACGGACACTGATTTTTTTTTTATTAAAAAGTTAATCAGGTCGCCTTTAAAACCTTCTTGCTACACTGCTTAGTCTTGTGGAGTAACGATTAGCAAGTTTTTAAGTGCCAATAGCCTAACGGGTACGCATTACTGATCTAGCGATCGTGGGTTTGATTCCCGACGTTCTACTATTTTTGTGAACGATAATCTAACACAAGCTTTTTCAAACTTACCAGGATAGGTTACAAGAAATCTTAGTGAATTAAAAAAAAATCACTAATGTTTAAAAAAAAGTTATAATTTCTATTTAACTATTTTAACTAATTGTCTAAATTTGATACTTCGTTTGTTCATATTCAAATCCGTCAATTTATCTCATTTCTAATTTAATCTAGCTCTATTTTTTGAAAGCAATAGAAATGTAATCTCATTCATAACTCGAACGTGTGTAATTGTAATTGTGAAGAAAGGAAAGCACTAGTTTTAATCTTACAAAGATGGAAAATAATTGACTACGTAGTCTGGAAGAGGATTTGCGATAATTAACTTTTGGATAACAGCCAAGACAAATAGGCGTCTGGTATTATTTTTAGTTTAGGCTAGGCTTTAATCTGCAGACGATATTTGAAGCGAGTTATTTAATAAAAAGCCTGCGATAGAATCTTTCTGCCTCGTTTGAGTACATAAAGCCTTTTTATTAGTATTTCTTCATATTTGTATGAACAAATAATGTCTCTAAACAATGAACGTTACAAAAAAAGTCGTTGACATACATTTACATTATTTTCTAAGTAAATATGATTTCAAAATATTAGCATTATTCGTAGAGCACAAAGTTATTGAAGACATGATGTTTACTTATTCGTATTTCTACGACTAACATCTTATAAGTTATTTATTAACGTAAAAATTAAAGCGTGAAGTAGAATGAGATATTCCGGACATACTAACATGATTCATTGTTATTCAATGAATCACCACGCTGTCATTCTTACGTATATGACTATGACAATATGAAATCATATAAAACTTTTAGTTTGAAGTTTTTTTTTTATTAAACACACTAACTTTGATGAATTGAAAACAAGAACTTCATTCCTATCCTAGTAAATAATAATAAATGCTATTCGGTTCTTTTAATTTTACCGAGTCCGTCATAACTCATAGTTATTTAGTTTCAGTTGCAATATATTTGTATTTAAATTATGTTAAACTTAATTTACAATTGAGTACCATCATTATTTTTCAGTTATTCGGCCTGTCTATATTCGCACTGTGTCTGTGGATCTGCTTCGAGCCCGGCTTCAACGAGTGGATGAGAATTTTGGAACTTCAGAAGTACTTCATTGGCATCTATATCATTCTTATTGCCTCGTTAGGTATAATGGTTGTAGCTTTCCTTGGTTGCGGCTCCGCTCTTATGGAAAACGTCGCTCTACTCTACGGAGTAAGTTAACTTTAACACTGTATTAAATTTACTTTCGCATTTTATTTATTTTAATGACACTCTTAGATAAAAAAAACTAAGGTCTATGTTTCCTTACTAGCATACCCAAGGTCGCTAATTGGTTATGTAAGCGATTTAAGCGTCAATAGCCTAATGTTTAAAGGTACTGAATTCCGATCACGTGATCGAGAGTCCACAACCATATCCTAGCATAAGCATACGCCTTAGTTGGAGTGGTAAAAGTAATATTAGTACATTATAAAAAGTATTTTATAAAAAAACCTTGATTATAATTGTAATAACATTATGATTTTAGTTTATCGCATCGCAAATCGTATTATTCGTCTTCGGACTGGTAGGAGCCTGCGTGGTCTTGGACTTCTCCACTTACGACTCCAGTATACAACCTCTTATAAAAGATGTCATTCTAAGACTCATGAACAACCCGCAACATGAAGGCAGCCGCGAAATACTACGGATGGTCCAAGAAGGGGTAAG
The DNA here is from genome assembly GCA_027563995.1 of Papilio gigon. Classification (NCBI taxonomy): domain Eukaryota; kingdom Metazoa; phylum Arthropoda; class Insecta; order Lepidoptera; family Papilionidae; genus Papilio; species Papilio gigon. The sequence goes on from JAODUI010000028.1 coordinate 6,469,900, forward strand.
TTGGAGAGAGAAATAGCTTACTTTAGCGTGATTTTTTAAAAATTCTCATTGTAAAACTGTCGACATATATCAATGCTACACGTAGACATGAATGTTTGTAATATCAACAAGATTGAAATGAAAATATATAGATCTCTTGTCGAAGACCGATCATCGCGGTGATCTCTAAGAGACGCTTACGCCAAGCAGTGAGGACCGAGTGGATGATGTGATGATGATACGAGTATATTCCTATCTCTTTATCTATTTATTTATGAAAAACATAAATTAACAATTTTTTAAATGTGTACTTAAGGGAAATTTCTTTTAATTACAGATCGGTTGTTGCGGAGCTGACGGGCCAATGGACTTTTTAAATTTGAACAAACCATTGCCATCCGAGTGCCGCGACTCAGTGACGGGCAACGCTTACTTCCAAGGCTGTGTCGACGAGCTCACTTGGTACTTGGAGAGTAAGACGGGCTGGTTGGCGGGCATTGTGCTTGCTTCTTGCATGATATGCGTGAGTAACAGTAAAAAAAAATATTCTACAATTACAAAAAACAAGATGACGTCCGTTAATAAAGATGGGAATTAACATTGTCCCTTAATAATCATAAATGAAAGCATAGCATTATCTATTAAAACTTTCGTGAGACATTTCACTATATAACTTATAAAACGGCTTAACTCACGTGCAACTCGGTGTCAAAACAAAAAAAACTAGTCGGTACTGACACCGA
>JAODUI010000028.1:6478863-6498750 GCA_027563995.1 Papilio gigon
AAATCTTGTTTTGTTATTGTTGGCCGTATGTAATATTTTACATTGCCGTCTAATAGTGTTAGCTTTCTTTGGCAATTAAAAAAAGAAAAAAAGCACGTTATGTGTCTTTAATGAAGAGACTTTACGTGTGAGCGGGTTCAATACAATTAAAATCACAGAAGACATCGGCTTCTAAAACCTTTGCTGGAGCCTAGCTTTACAAATGTTAGATCGACTTATAAACGAAATCACTCACTTCACTATTTATTGAAAATGTGAATAAGAAATATGAATATGACTTACCTGCTTGTACCTGTACAAAAAAAAACTGTGTAACTGGTAACACGATTGAATGGGAAAGTGTTAAATGATTAATTTTCTCAACTAATCTATTTCCATCTCAAGCCATTCATCAATATATTAAAAGTTCAACAACAACAGCTTCATTAAATTTATTTTTACTTTATCTCTTTTGATTCTCAAAACGCCTTCTCTCGGTTCATAATTAATTTAATAATCTTCGTAACAATGTTCCCCAAAATGTCTAACAGAAATAATTGAATAAGTCTTACGGTTTAAGCCTATTGTTAGGATTAATGATGAAGTGGGTTTAGGAAACTATGTCAAGCCTCTCTTATTACGAAATGAATAGGATTTGAACATCATTCTTGAAATGGTGAAGTTCCCACGTTAAAATATTAGATCGTTATTACGAGCAAGGCTTACAATAAGGAATTACAATATTCTGTGTAAATGTATTTTTAATTTGTTACATATAAAGTAAACATTACCTAGTAGGAGACGGCGCAGGACAGACTACGGCGACATGTCGTGGCGGATGCCAAGACCTACTATGGGTCGCTGCGCCGGCGGAGAAAGTAAACGTTAAGCTCTTGTCTCCGACTTCGTTCGTGAGATATCAAAATACTGACAATAATTATATTAAACTGTACATTTCCTATGATTTTCCCACCAAATGACTTCTTAATATTTTATACATAAACATTCTTAGATAGTAAAAAACGCTTGATTCTAAGTATATTACGTTAAGAAACTATTTAAAGCAATATTCAAGATGTTAGCTATGAAAATGTTTATTCATCGTACAAGACGCAGCATCGATATGCAAATGACATCTATTACAGAAGCAATCGCTCGATGGAGCGTGTGTAATTTCTTAATCTCCTGCATTCACTGAGCTGTCTGCACCCATGCATATCCAGTCACAGACTTGACAACACTTAATTACATGCATTAACATTATTATATATACTATTAAAGCATACTCGAGTGTCAATGAACTAACATTTACCGCTATTTGCTACGGATGTAGCTACGCCCACGTAGCATCTACGCGCTGTCTACGGCTACTTCTACGTAATGTCATTTTCTTCGACACCCACCTTGATACAAATTGTATTCAATTTATCTATAGTTTTAAACCGGAATCACAGATACTGTTTTCTTTTTATTTTTCAAAGAATCTGATTTATGATAATATGTATTAATACGTCAGACAAGTAAAATCTTGTTTTTTTTTACTAACATTTCTTATACCCATTCGCAGTAAGCTGGAAAAAGTTTGTGTAAGAATATGGTTCACGACAATAGTCGAATGGCGGGATTCGAACCCACGACCGCTAGCTCGGTAGTTAGTACCCTTAACCATTAGACTATTAGCGTTTCAAACGTGTATTATGAAAAATGATTTAAATGCATGCTGTATTTATGTAGTTACTTTTTATGTAAAATGTTTAAAAGAAATAGATACTAAGTTTTAATTAATACAAGCAGAGTTGCTGTTAAATAGAATTGTATAACAAAGTTAAAGGTTTCAGAGGAAATGTTTGATCGGAGCCTTTGTTTCTTTACTGTAAACATTCCTCACCGGATATTGACCTTTGTCCGGAAGCGCGATAAAATAGATCTAGGTCAGTTCCAGTTCTCGATATTAATATTAGATTGAAATAAAAAAATAATAATTGTTTTAATAAACCTATAATTTTCTATCTATTAACTATATCTACTAAAATATAGACTATTCTACTATTCATATACTATTCATCTCTTCCAATAAGGTTTTAAGGACTTTTCAAGTATTTCACATTTCAATTCATTCTCTCAATTTTCTCAATAAAATAAATTCATCGTAATTGCGATCCCCTTAAAATAATTTTTCAACTCATTGACTCAGAATTTCTCGTTCGGTTTGTTCCTAACATTTATTTAAATGTTTGTCGTAAAAAATAGAAACGAGACATTGAGTTTATTTCAATAATCCATATTCCAATACAATTGTATAGATGGTTCTGTAATCTCTCATATTAGAAGAGACTTCCTTCAATATATCTGTATTATAATTAATACAAAGTCAATGCAGAATAATTATCTCCCGCTCAAGATTGTTCGATATCCTGTTCATATTGATGTTGTGCCAGTCAATAGGAAGCGAAGCGGGACGTTTTGCATGATTGCGCAGCCCGGATATGACCATGTAATGAGACGTTTAGCTTAGGAACTAAACACTTCTAGTCGATGTGAATACATAATTAAGCTATAACTTTTATAAAGTTATCGCGTTTATATATGATTAAATAAATTAAAGAAAAATACGTCTATCTTTGATTAAGCATTTAACTCGTCTAAATTTATTTTTTTAAAGTAAATCTCCGGCTATGTTCTCACTTTCTAAAAGAAAAAAACGGACGTAGTCGGAGTAATTTAATAGTTATTTACTGAAAAATTGTAAGGCTGCTAAGGTAGATCCTTAGTTTTGACTAAGGTTTTACGACTGTCAATGCTGAAATTAATTAACTCTCTGAAATGTCACTATTTAAAATGAGATGTTTTTTCAAATGAAAGATACATATTATTAAGGCCTACACTTGTGACAGGTTTTAGGTATGAGATGTTAAGGTAAATTAGGTTAGTAAATTAAAAAAAAAACTTTGTTATAATTTCGGGAAAAGCCACACGAGACAAGCTATAGTACATTATAAGGAGAATGCCTTACACGTGAATACAACGTAAGGCCCACTTAATTAATCTATCCTGCTTTATTAACGGAGACGACCAAGTCAACGGAATTTATAGTCGAAACTTAGTTAGAAGCCTGCAGCCCTGATGTCGTCTTAAAGCTTGCGGAGCTGTTACTAATTACAACTTTATTGTTTGCTAGACAATGCTTAACTACTGTCTACTCTTGAATTAATGCTCTATCCTGGATAACTTAATGAGATTTCCTTAAAATGTAAATTTGTTATTGCAAAGTTGCACTGTGCCAGGTCGGTAATAGCGAATAACTTGTTAAATGGAACTCTAGATTTTAAGTTTTAATAACATTTTGTTTAAAATATACGAAATATTTAACGTAATTTCCTTGGGTATTTTATACTTCAGACTGTATATGGAAAAATAGAAAAAAAAACAATTTACACTTTCAAGGTTTTTTTTCTTGTCTTTTAAAAACAACCTACCACCCAAACTGCAAATTGTTAGAAAATGGTAGAGATATTTTTTTATTTTCTTCCAGTATACTAAACATGACCAAGTCAAGTCAAGCCATATCTACGATGTACATACTTGGACAATTTTTAAAAAACAAAAATATCGTTTGTCAGTACTAACTTGACCCGGACATCATCACCAACTTCCGCCGTCCCGCTGTTACATATAGGCCTTTCCCAATTTCTTAAACGGTCTGCCGCCATCCGCGTCCAACCAACATATATCTGGGTATTCCTTAATTGCAAAAGGTTTTTTTTTCTTAATTGTTTATTATATTATAATCCGTTTCAGAGAAGCATTGATTCCTTTACTGAGTTTACTTTTTGTAAACGAACCAATGACTTCTCTTTCCTTCACGTCAAAATAAAAGAACACAAAAATAAACAAAATGGGGTATTTTTTCAGCGTGTAAATGTGTGGGTGTATGTCATGTATTTTCCGTTATAACAAACCAAAGTAGTGAACAATAAATTATACCAATTACTCCGTTCCTCCCCACTTGATCACTCACTTCAAGAACAAACTTGGTCCCGACTGGTTATAGAGAGTATGAAGTAAATAACGGGTGCTAATCGACCAAAATTAATCTATTTCATTTACCAACTAAGACTTAAGTGTAATGCATGCCGCACACGTTAGATTTCGCATTTAAATTTTGTCGTGTCCTTACACAAAAAAACTTCAAATACATCCTAGCGTGTGAGAATACAATACACTTATGAGAACTTTGAAACTCGATTATAACTGCAAGGTTAGATTGTCATACAACTAACCTAACGTGTGTGACCTGCATAACTCGTAGATTTAAATTGTAAGTCGCTGGCAACAACAATGTTGACCTAATTTCCGCAATACAGAATACACCGAATTAATTTAACTTCAAAATATTTTTCAAAAGTCATGTGGTACTAACAATGTCAATTTTCTTCTATTCTCTTCTTGTATTTGACAATATTTAAGACTGTGAGATCTTAAAAATGATTTCAGAACATTGTGATTATTTGTTTCCTATCTTGCTCTTGCCTCGTTTTCTCTCTCCTGTTTTTGATATTGTCATGCTAGATTCGTGTGCTCCAAATAAAATATACTTATTAATAAGGCCTATGTCCAACAGTGGGCAGACAAGGGCTGTTGATGATGATGATGATTAATAAATTAAATATTTTAACACCCGAATATGAAAAAGTCAATAAACTTACTACAGTTAGTATTACTAAGGACAAATTACATAACGGCTAACTACCATCGAAAACTGAACTAAAAAAAAAAGTTAAAAAAAGTCCCTAGAATATTTATATCTCACAATATGTTACGGCACGCTAACCAAACGCAATATAAGCCATATTGAGATTATGGGCAATATTTCATCTAAAACCTGTCACACATCACACGCGAATATAAGCGATCAATTTGCGAACTAACGCCGGACTGATATTGATTGAATATTCCCGGACGCTCGTGGTCCGACATTGCGGAGGAAATCCCTTGGAGATGTATTACCGGCCCATACAACACCGTCATTCAAATTTCAATCACTGTCTTTTGGTACGAGGTAATACTGTAATAACAACTAGAGCTCAGCAAACAGTATATTGATTGCCAAATGAAATACTGTAGCAGTTAAAAATAATAAACACATTTTAACATTGGTGCTTTTAAACAAAGAATTCTACCTTTTTTTTGTTAAAAATATTTCAATACTTAGAGGACATAACTCTTCTCGTTTTTCCAGCGACTTCATTCGCCTGGATATAAAAAAAAATCTGCGTCGTCTACTGGCTAGTCTACTCAGTAATTTATACCTATGTGTCAAATTTCATCAAAATTCGTTTAGTTGTCTTGGAACTACATTCTGAAATATCTATCCATATGAACTTTAGTTCATAAAATTTTACGTCATAGATTACATACATTATAGTAAAAAATAATTATTCACTATTTTTAGAATGATGATTAATTAATTTAACGACATAGTTGGCTTTATAATAAACGCATATAACTTTGCTCGTTTACATTAAAGTGTAGACATTCTATATATGTTTGAGACCATTCACACTGCAACTGTTGGGACTCTAGCCATAAATTATAACGTCTGCAGGGATGCTTAATAGCCGGTGACAGTTTGCGGATTATGTTCGACACACATGTACACGCAACTAAACACACCAGATACTTGTGTTGAAGTAATATTGACCTTTATAACCTTTATTTATTTATTTTTTTATTTTATTCACAAAATATATACAACACCCTAACATAATACTTTCCAATGCTCATAGTCAAGTCAAAAAACAGCAAAGTAAAATTGACTCAAACAAAATACACAGTAATTAAGAAAGCGCTTGCTTGATAATAGAGTTAGGCTCTGAGCCCCTCGGTGGGGGCGTGTAGTGAGCTGATGATGATGAATTAAGAAAAAAAGTCACTTGATAACAATTACCAATTAGTAAGGTGTAGTTAGTAATACAAAAAACATTAATGTAACCATTTACATTTCCATGTCCCTCCACATGTCTGTATGCAGCCTTCGTGAACTTCGAGTCAATTCAACTAAATGTGATTGTTATATGCTTGCAGCTGCGCTGCCGCCCACCATTGTTTCTCGAGACCATTGCCATGACAAATTTGATGGAAAACGCCCCGATTGCTTCTCAACATCATATCCAAGGATATCCGCTGCCGCTGCTAGGTTGTCCACTTTAATTACCAAATTCCCGATGATCTTTTTCGATTTAATCACGTATGATTACTCACTGATTTTGGTCACCAACGACACAACCGTATTCGACAAATCACGTAAAGCAGCTTGCCCATCGGAAGGCGACATTTTTCCTGGGAAAACAAAATTAATATAACTACGCAAGTTAGTCGTGCCTGCGCACACACGGTACTGCATGACATTTAACATGTCGGATAAAACATGACAAAATAAATCTATACCGATTCGTAATTATTTTTACAACACATTTTTTAGTTTTATATTTAAAGTAAAAAAATAGATTTTTTTTAAATTTATATTATTTTTTTTCTATTGATTTAGCTGTTTTTTTTTAGTTTCATTAATTGGATTGAGGATATATGATGTGAGACGCTGTATTTAAAAAAAAACGTGAAAACAAAAGAAGTACGGAAGTATTTGCAAATAGCATAAGCATTATGAGCATTTGAAAAGAGCTCAATATGAATTGTATTAAACAGCCTTCAAGGTTTACGCTGTTTTATAATGTAAATGAAACTTTAGCCTAAATGTTAATGAAATAAGCGCGTTGTAATAATCTGTTTTCGGATTAATGAACATAATAATTATGTTATGTTAATTCGTTATCATTAGGTTTATTTACTCAGACGCTATTTACATAACTCGATTGACTACATTAGCTTGCAGCTACGAAATCGGTTATACGACTTAAATATTTTATAAATAACAGTTAATAGAAATATTCAAATACTAATAGTTAAACTTTATAACAAGGAATATAGAATAAGACCTACAAAAGTAAGAGAGTGTAAGAAATTCTGGATGTATTGTGTGAAAGAAGATATGCATTTGTAGGGGGTGAATTCATATGACGGTTAACAGACATGTGTGGAGACCTCGGCTCAGTATGTGTCGAAGTTGATCATGATGAAAATTTATTCATTTTGAACTGTATCGACATTACTTCCGATTTACTTAAATGGTGTATTAGAAATGAGAAAAAAAATTAAAAGCAGAATTAAAAAAAATCGCTGCCGTATTCACGAAGGTCTATTCAATTTAATGTTTAGTTGTTGGGTACATATAAAAAAAATATTTGTCCTGAAAATGTTGAAGTAGTTACTTCTAGTAAAGTCCTAAGTAAGTTCGTGTATTAAATAATTTAATAGGTCTTGTGAGGGTATTTGTAGAAAATGAAATTACCTTCTCAATGCGAGCATGCAATTTGCTTGCTGTGACGCCGCTTGTGTCTCGATTAACTTTGCATAGATTGGCTTCTCCTTTTACGTAATTGAGCAATTCAAGTGAAGTAGTTAACTGGGATTTCACAACAAAATCTATTTACTGATACGTTTAATGCAGTTGTATGTTATACCAACATTATCATAGACGTAATACGTACTTAACGACGATAGTTAAAATGAAGCTCACATTAAATAATCAATATTACATAATACTATCAAAAATTGAACTAAAGATTTTTATAGAATCAGAAAAATAAGAGTTGTTAACAATTTAAGTAAAATTGATGTTACACGAGTATGTACTATTTTTAAATAATAACAATTATAGACAAGCTTGTAAGTAAGGAATTCTTAGAAAAGTCGCTTGTGTGAGGCAGTGCGACGAGCGGACAACTATTTCACAATATGACATCAAATTCATGGTCCGGTTATTCCTTAATATCGAGGGGCTGACGTCCCCTTTGAACGTAGTGGTAAGATGCAATTTTGTGAACACCAATATAACATTTATTAGACATTCTTGCTTTACTTCGTCAAAGGACAGGTCGAAGTGTTACCTATTACCCAGCAAGTTGCACTCTAACATCTGCGTTGTGACCTCATAAAATCTTATTGGAATAACTTCTTCCCAGCTCAAACTACGCTCTTAAACATCTAGTTACTTTAGTAATTTCGAACGAGTAATTCGGTTTATTAAATACCAATTAACTTTAAACTCTACAGCTTTTAAAAAATGTATTTCCAGACCAGTACGACTTAGGGTCCTTCAAGAAGCGAGCGTATCTCTTCCTCAAAGGCCGGAAACCCATCTGCGCCTCTAGTGTTGCGGATGTCCATGGGCGTCGACAACCACGTTTGTAATCTCGCCGTTCGTTTGTCTCCTGCCCCTATAAAAAATAAGTAAAAAACATTAGCTTTTAATTGAATTACCGAAACAAACTAATTCACGAAATCACTAAAAGAACACCAACTGTGGGACTTAATCGATGAACCACATCTATCTAATACGTATAATGAATGACAGTTTTTAAACACAAAAACTTTTAAACACACAATAGAGACTTTTTAATGTGCAATACAACAGACATACAAAATTCGGCAACTTAAATTATTTTTTGAATTATTCGTTTATAAAGTAACAGACAAATGACTTTTAAACATTCTATATTACAGTTGACGTTAATTGCAATGCAAAAGACAATTATCTTGGAGAACAATAGACTGTTACTATAACAATTAAATTAATTAACGCAACGAGACTAACGTCTGCTTTAGTTCCTAACATTTCTGTTCACAGGTGCAACTGAGATTATATTGTGACATAAGCTTGACACATTCTCTTGTAATATCAAGATATGCGTAGATGAATATACTAAAATAGACTAGTAATTATTCTAAGTAGCACAAATGGTAGAAAAATTAAGAAGCTCCAATAGCCTAATAGATAAGGGTACGGACTACCGATCCAGCGGGTGCAATCCCACCGTTCGACTATTATTGTGAACCATATCCTAATACAAGCTTTTTCAAGTTTTCATGGATTGGTTACACGAAATTAGTGAATTAACAAAAATCTACGAATATTTTAATAAAGAAAAAAACGTTGACGACGACCACGGTGAGCCCGGTACTCGTTTACCCCCTTCTATAAGAAAAAGGTTAGGATGGTAGGGGTAAGTTATGAGGAGGGTAGAATCTCATGTGACAAGGATAACTTCAAGTATTAATATGGGGGTTACATCGGTAGGAGTAACACTAAGAAAGGTGACATGATTGTGAAGTAAATGACGATTGAAATCACGGAAAATGTGAGGCGTAATTCTAGCTTTATAGGAACTATACTATACTACTCCAACTGAGGTAAGCAAAATAATTTGCTTCGTAGAACATAACTTCATAATTAAAATCTCTTGCACGCAATCTGTACCCTGTAAGTTGATTAAATTCATTTTAATAACTAAACGTTGCATAATAATACTAATTAGTAACTAAATAACAAATGTGTATATACAATTTTATATGATAATTGTTTACGGTTGGTTTCTATGGAACGCACAAGCTACGTTTAGGCTCATGGTGTCATTTTAATCAACAACTATTTTTAAAAACATCCTAGGTTTCACATCATATAATCATAAATGCATCATGTACACACACACACATACACGAGCACGCACAGATTGTTAAACATATGTAACAGAAGGCCCCCTGTCTCCTGTAACACGGGAAACAAAGACAAATTACATATATGTGCAGTCCGTAAAAGAATTTTCATTTTTTCTTTTTTTACTTTATTATAAACACATTGATGAGAGGGTTACGTACTCAAAAAGCAACCAATCGAAGTATAGCATAGTGTACAACGTCTACAGTTTATTTTTTCCCGAGCAATACAACTTCATTACGTAGAACGAATCTAAAAGTGTATAAATTTCAATAAAGGAAAGCAATTTCGACGTAACAGTTAATTTAGAGAAGCCACGATTTAGTGTAGTTCCTTTATATCGATTTGTCTCTTACTAACATCTTTATTTCACACTAATATAAAGGGACTCAGAACATCTTACTGTGCATATAGAAAACTAGTGCGTATAGAAAATAACGAATGCGGGGAGCATTGCACGGTGCGCAAATGACCCGAATATTTGAAGTGAAGAATTCCAATGTTTCACTTTAAACTTTCGTGGTTTTTAGTAATATAATGTTCATATGAAACGGGATTCTTACCACGACTAGCCTCTTTGAGGTCTCCATCCATAACTGTACTGAACAGTTGCATGCGCCATGGTCATGGGTTGACTGAATTCCAACGTTATTAAGATTTTCTTTTTTATTTTTCTTTTTGACCAGTTATAGGTGATGATTAAATAGTTTGTGTTTAATTAAACAATTAAACTACAACACGTTAAATGAAGATCGAAAATTTGGTAGATAATTTAATAATAAATTGTAGAGAAAGTATGTGATTGTTACAAGTTAACAAGTATTTTAATATTGTCATTTACACAAAAAAGGTTCTCTTAATGAGGATAAATTGTTAAAGAAATGATTATTATTCTTTCGATACTTAATTGGGTACTCGTTTGAGCCAATTCGCTTCTTTTTTTTTCTTCTTCTCTTAATTGACCTCGTCAGATTTGTTGCTAGCTTAAATGTTAATGGAAATAATATCAAGTTGTTTTCATCAATTTCAAATCAAAAGAATATTTTAACGAGCTCTTTTACCTTTGATGAAAGGTAAAAGGCAATTTATTACACGGTACCTACTTATTATGAATCACTTATAGAACTATAAAAAGAATATTGTCCGTGGCACTTTTGTAAAATGTCATAACTTACCTACACTTTAAGGTATACTTATATGTTCTTTTTAATTATCTTCAATAAATATCTACACTCACAGTCACTTAATACTTAATTCAGTAACTTATATTTTTTATATTAATACACTAAGGGAATCCCTTGTTAAAGACTTCGTGTGGCGAAACAAGTAAAATACTACAAAATCATTTTATTAAAAGTATTGATACATTTTATACAGTTTAAAACATCGATAATTTGTACAAAACGGCCTACTGAAACCACACGCGGTGACCGCTCATAGAATTAGAGGATACAGAGATTTTGTTGAATGTTTCTACTAATTGCGAACACCGCAGTCAAATGGGATTCATTTTAATTTAGAAGAAATTAATTGTACAAAAGTTTTGACATTTTCAGTTTTAGGTAACTATTGTTCTGTTACGTTGTTAACTTGAAATCTACTTAATTTTATAAATGTGGTAATTTAGATGGATGGATATTTGGTATTACACACGCGTACATACCTCCAGAACAGATAAAGGGATCTCGTTGAAAAATAACTAAGATGTAGAACATAATACAGAAGAACATATGATCTACTAAATTGGTAAAATAATACCAATATTACCAATCCCACTCACCCTGAAGTAGAGCTCCCAATGGACTCGAAAATAATCGGTACCGACAACGGCGTACACGTGAGTTAAGCCGTTTTTTAAGTAGTAAATATGACCTTGTTTAAAAATACCTAGTTTAGTTTTTTCTACAGTATTTAACTGGTTAGAATAATTTAATTAGTAATTGCTATATAATTAACATAAACAATTAAATTTGAGTTATTGTTTTTTGGTAGAACATAAATGTAATTAAATTTTAATGTTACAACGGTAGTCCTAGGAGACATCGTAATTCAATCTCTGTAGTATTATTACCGTAATTATAATTGTAAAGTTAATTCTTAGTCATTCGATACTGAAGGAGCACAAATTTAAACTACGGTTAAGTGCCTTTAAATTTTGACTGGAATATAATAATTTGTAATAAAACTCTTCGGGTTTCATAAATACAGAGAGGTCTAACAAAAGCTTTGGGTCTTAATTAAATAGGGCGCGGGAATGGCGCCGCCAACCAATACAATACTATTTAATTGTCGGACGATTTCTTACACCGTAATTATAATAAACTTCGAGTGAGATTTAATTAAATTTGTGTTAAGGGAAAATTGTTGTGCGTATTTAATGACGTACTCAGTGGCGTTCAAGCTAGATTTATATTACATTTTAGTACGTGTAGAATATGTTTATTTTTTAAAAATATATGATACAATGAGCTAGAAGAAAGTAATTAAAACTACGATTTTTAGAGTGTAACGTACATATTTGAGGAAATCGTTAGAAATGCACAGTTATAATATCTGGTAATATGTTTACCATCTTACTTTAAGAAAAGGAAGGGAAGAAGAAGGGATTTGCTAGAGGAGAGAACAAATAAGAAGTAGATAAATCCCTTTTCCGTGCGTTATCTTCTTTGTATTTAAAGGTAGGCGAGCCATAGACACACAGCAGCGATCACTTTATGGTTTAAGGGAATACAGGTGGTAATTTTTTTTGTATAAGAGAAGGTGACAAAGGAGCGATGGGATCACAAGGGTGATCATCGACGCCCAGACGTCTGCAATTCTAGAAGAATCACTGACGCCTTAAATCTTTAGAGAAAGAGGGTTTTAGTGTATCATCCTATACTATAAAAAATTATAAAATAGGGATTGTTACCTCTGTTAGTGTTTAAGAAAATACTGTTATCTCAATGGTAACAGACATTAATATTAAACCCTATAAATACGACGTAAAGCTCGAGGCTGTAATTTTAACTCGGAATATTGAGACAACAAACAGCGCTCGGTTATATATTGCTTTGCTAATTGCACTAACCACATTCGCATGTTAACTGAGCGCAGCCATATTATATTACGCTGATACTAACATTGAACTGAACGAATGGAATGGGACATATTTGAAAGGAATTAAATTTGTATATGATATTCTTAGACTGTAGTGGAACACGGACATTACACAGGCCCACCTACTGATGTATAATATACTAAGTAATAATAAATATATCTATACTACTTATAAAACGGCTTAACTCAAGTGTAAATCGTGTACCGACTAGTTACGAGCCCATCTGGGGCTCATTTTCATCTTAGTGAAATGTCACACGAAAGTTTTATTAGTTTAAGAATAAGAACGTTTTTTTTGTAGTTTAAGTAAAAAACCAGTAAGATCATTTCGCTGAAAATAGCACAGCAACCAATTTACATTAACATCTCTAACAAGTTGTCGATGCTTTACCTTACTTAAATGGACAGAGGAGAGGACTTACTAGTGTATCATATTTCTTTACGTCCACTCTTCAGCTGAGTCACATTTTATATGTATTTGTTATAAAATAGACTAGGAAGAGGATCAGAATCTGATCTCAGACGCACACCCTTAACAGGGGAAACACAGAATTACTTCTACTTGACAAGTTCGGTCGTGGTATTGCATCCATCGAGAGGGCAAGTCGTGCAGCGCCTAATGCTATCGACTTGACTAAATATAAACAATAGTCTGCTTCTATTTAATCTTATTATGACATAATCTGTAATGATATCGTCAGTTTTATGAAAACCATTGTTTTTTTATATACAAATTGAAAATTAACATATCAGTCATACTACCATGTTGCCATTTGCTAACCTGTATACGGACATATTTGATAAAAATAATATATTAATATAAGGAAAATGAGAGCCGCCGTTTGTCACGTATGATTGAGACAAAGAAAACATTTGTGCGAGAGCAGGCGCCGGGAGCCGGCTGTGCAAATCCGCGAAGCCTCGAGCTCGGGTTTAGCGACGCAAACATACCGACATATCAACGTTCATTGTGTCAATATATGAATTATACAAGAAGGTATAAACTCATAGCCACGTAGATTCTTTTAAATTATCGATCGTCATTTATTTTTAATTGCATATTAAAGTATAGTTTTTTTTAATTACCTAACGTAGTATATTTTTTCAAGGTTAATAGTCGTCGTCTGTAAAATAAGTTTATAACTTAGTCATTTTAACTTGCACTCACTCTCAGTTCATTTCTGACTTTTTCACTAGGCTGTTAATACTTTCGTGTAAACAAATATTTTCATCAACTATACAACTCGACTTACAAACACAACAGCACTTACAATGAAGGGAAACATCGTGATGCAACCTGCACATATCGGCGAAGAAATTCAAAGATATGTGTGAAGTCTACCAACATGCACTGGGCCGGCGTGGTTGACTATTGCCTAAGTCACCCCTAATAATAGGGTAGGATCTGAGCCCCTCGGTGGGGACGTATAGTGAGCTGATGATGATGATACAACTCCAAACATAGGGGACCATACAAATCCTAGTTGGGTATACAATTATTGTCTTTCGTTATCCAAATACAAAGGTGAGTAATAAGATTTAAATGAAGTCATAGCTCGCATAAGTCGTGTTAGGATTATAATTAGTAGAAACGGTAAGCGTGAAAACTCCTCTATGAATAAATTAAACGTGTGCCAGCCGCTTGTTCTCAGAGTAAAGCCGCTTTTACCTTCACACTTTATAATTAGGATTACCTTATAATGTAGTGGACTACATTAAAATAGTGACCAGTGGTTACATTTGTTCTTTTAATGTACGAGAGTTGTGGAATCAGCAGTGATGTTTCGAATAATTTAATAATATCCAACTCAGAGAGTAGATAGTAGGTGTAAAGCTATAAGTCTGGGTCGTGGAAGTTACCGGTGACTTATTTAGGACATCCCGTGGCCCTCGCAGTCGCGCCTGAGGATGGCCACCGAGGGGGTTTTAGTTAGGAAGAGTCTCACATAGCCTTTCCCCCAGAAGGCAGGGTATCTTTTCAAGATCCCTCCACCCCCCATACCCAAAAAAAGGTATAAATGTATAGTAAGATCTCGATATTGTTACAGACTTAAATAAATAATTGAAAATATACTAACTGCATTTGAATTATATACGTACGGAATTATAAGAGAAGCTGAGATTACGACAGTCTGGACATTATTTAACTAAGTAAATTTTACGTAGACTAGCTCGCGTAGCTATTTAATAATGTCTTTATAAAGGTTTTTTTTTTTAGTTCAACGTTAAAATAATACGTGTATAAAAAAATCGAAAAGTTGAAAGTCCGAATTAAATCTTATTATATGATAGGGTAGTTTTAATTCTTTTTAATTACATCGTAATCCGCATATGACGACCGTAAAAGCTTATATAAACACATTACCAGCCAACGTTTTAATAATACCCTGCATTTCCTTGTGAAATGCACACATATTAAATAACAACGGAACAATAATTATAAGAATAATTAATAACCGTGCACGACCCGTGCTCTATTTACGTGCCTTTGCATTAAACTGCACGTAGCCTTTATTTGATTTAACCATTTTTTTTTGTTATAAAATATAATCAGATTTCTATTAACATTTCTTTGACCATTCCAACTAAGCTATCAACTTGTGCTTCGATATGGTTCACGACAGCCAAATGGCGAGATCCGAACTCTCCACAACGTGATCGAAAATTCGTACTCGTAACCATTAAGCTATTGGGGCTTATTTTTTTTTATTGAAACATTAGCAGATTTGTGTTGATTTACTAATACTTATTTTACCACTCCAACTAAGCTTTCGGCTTATGCTGGGATGTGGTTTACGACAGTCGAATGGCGGGATTCGAACTCTCGACCACGTGCTCTGAAATCCTTACCCTTAACAATGGTTAATGAGTCAAATAAGGATATTGACGCCTATTTATAAGTAAATGACACGTATAAATTATTTGTAATATACGAAAAAGAACAATTGAAACAATAAAAGACAATAGACGATAGTTGAAGTGCGACTGAAGAACGCGGAGAGGGCGCGCGGGCGGCGGGCGTGGGCGAGAAGGCACCTGTCTAGCTGCCACGCCGGTGCATTAGTACTAAACACATACCAGACATATGTTATATAAAAAAACGTGTTCTGAAAAATATAATACTATTAATCTGGTAAAAACTAGTGATGAGTTTTATTCTAACACCGTTTTATTTATCTTATAAATTACAAATTCGTTAAAAATCCGTATGTGAATTACTTAAGTGAACTGAAAATGTTATTTAAAATAGCGGAAATCCCTTATAATATTTAGATTTAATTAAAACCTGTCAAATCCGACCCAAAAATTATAACTTGTATTAAGGAGTCATAAATGTGTAATAAAACTGCTCGGGTTCCGTAAATACAGGGGGTTCAACAAAAGCGCTTGAAGCTTAATTAAAGACAACGCCCGAACAATTTTATCAGCTAATACAATGTTATTAAATTGTTCGACGAAGTTCAACGAGATTATTTATGATTTAACCCAATACAGAGGTTTTATTGTTTCCATGTTTAATGCGATGCCATAGATTAATTTGTATCATTTAATTTTCGGCCGCGTCAGTGTTGCCCGCTGATAAGACTGCAGTGTGGCCGTGTTTTGTTTTTATAATTTCCAACGAGAGTAATTCACAAACTCTTGTACTCGGATTAAGAGACCTGCATCTATATGTCTCATTGTTGTTATGGTATTAAGCATTTTTTACAATAATTATGATTAAATATTTGTACTTAATATAATCATAAATATAAATTAAACGTCAATGATATGAAATCGAAATTGGCCATTGATGTCTTATTAAAAAGATTTGAATCGATTTCAAATACTCAACCAAAGTTCTATACTAGCTAAACTAATAACTTTTTACTAATAAACAAAGTAGGTTATCGTCATTTTAAAGTGCCAATAGCTTTATGGATACGGATTACAAATCTAGCGATCGTGGGTTCGAATCCCGCCATGCAACTATTGTCGTGTATCATATATTCACACAAGCATTTTCAAGCTTATCTTGAATGGTTACAAGAAATGTTAGTAAATTAACAAGAATCTACTTATGTTTTAATTTTAAAAAAAATCGCCATAAATGCCCTTGTCTACCCACTACTGGACATAGGTCTTCTTAAATGCTCTCCTTTGTCTGGTCTATGACTCAGTATAAAATATGTGAATTTAAATTAATAATTATTGTAGAGAAGATATAAAACAACAAACGTCGAACGTAACAAACTTGTGCATTCCGAACCCCGGGGGAAATTTTGTCAGGTTTATTGCGAGCTTATTAATTCACAGACATCACTGCTATTGCAGCTAACAGCTACCCAACAGTAATAGGGTAACGTGAAATATTGCACAATGTATTCGAATGCAATGAAACTAAAATAATAACAATCCTATGCAATTTTACCTCTATAAGACTGAAATAACGGACTTGTTCAAACAGACACGTTTTCGTTTTTTAACACAGATTTTCTCTGTTAATTTATTAAAATTTCCCGTATCATTCCAACTAAGCTATTTTAGGATACAGTTTATGATAGTCGAATAGGATTCGAACCTTTGACCACCGTGATTGAAAATCTGTACCTTTTAACTGTTAGTCTATTGGCTCTTCGTATAAATGACTTCATTATAAAAGTATTTAAAACATTATACTACTTATAAAACGGCTTAACTCACGTGTGACTCGGTGTCAGTACCGACTAGCTCCCGATGGGCTCAAAACTAGTCGGTACTGACACCGAGTTACACGTGAGTTAGGCCGTTTTATAAGTAGTATAGTGAAATGTCTCACGAAAGTTTTAATAGTTTAAAAACGGTTAGTATTACAGTATTTGATAGAGCGATCAAATTATTCCTATGGACGTATAGATCAATACAATTTCTGGAAACTTCTAGAACGAACCGATATCAATCATTTATACTAGAGCTTAAAAACAACCTAAAAAAATTGATATAGTCTTTACACGCAGTGTCACAGGTTTGTCACATTTGACATTAGTGACAGTTGTCATGAATTAATACATATATAATGGAGAGCAGTGAACGCGGGTCAACTAAAGACTTAAAGAAACCTAAAAATCTTGGAAACTCAGAATGCTAACTTAATCAAATAAACGGTGTTTAATAGACAATACAATACGTTTTAAATTAAAATAATTAACTTCCTCTAAAACTTACTAAATTTATGGGTCACTACATTTTATTTATTGAAAATTACATAAAGAAAGAAACTGCTGATCTTTTTTCAAATAAAAAGAGGAAACATGACTTTTTTGTACAATCATGTGAATACTATCAATATAGTGTAGACACACTTTAAAACAGGTTGGAAATAAAAACAAACTGGAGTGCAGCAATTTCGTACTTCCATCTTCGAAAGCCGCCCGTTATCAAGTTTTTTTGACGTAACCTTGCAAGAACTAAGAAGTGTTAATACCTCAATTTAATGTATCGTATTTTCTATTAAACACCGTTTATTTTATAAAGTTAGCATTCTTAGTTCTAACTTCATAGGTTTTCTATGTGCCCCAGGTTCATTGCTCTCGTGTAGTAAAACTCCATATTGATTGATATAAAACCAACATTTTGTCAAATATTTATCGATGTATTTTATCTTATCAAAACGCTATATATACAATAAGGCGACAAACAGTCCATTTTTTGTAGTTTACGTTTTTCCGATATTTGTGCTGACAAATGAAAAAAACATCACTAGGAATTGTATAATCTAGCTAAATGATATGCTGAATGTCTTTTCTAGTGTTCAAATCTGATTTCAGATATTATTAGACTGATTTAATAACATAAGTTTTGCAATATGACAGAATATCACAAACCACGTTGCAATAAAGGACGACGGGCACAGCATCTCGTATACAAGTATTGTGACGTTCGATATGAAAGATTGCAAGATTGTAATGTTTTTACATGATATTTTTAATATTTTTAAACCACATTCTGAACAAATCAAATAATTTTTAGATTTTAGTTGTATCAGGTCTAAATATGAGACAATAAATCAATTCATATTTTAATTTAACAAAGAACAAATATGTAAATATTACTGTCAGATCTAAATGCGAGGAAACGTCTGAATACATCGCAAAAAATTAGTTAAACAACATTCTTTCAAACTTTTAAATATCAGGTCCCTAGAAATTTCGAGTAGAGAAATGGAGCTGACTTAAACTACAACTATTTTAGGCTAAAACTTAAAAAAAAGAAGTTTTTAGTCACTAAAAAATTAAAAAAAATAGTTAAACTGTAATCATAAAAAAATGACATTCGATTTTATTTTTATAAAAAAAAAATAACAATTCATTGAAAAAGTGTTATTTCAATATATGAAAATACAAACAACAAGGGAGCTATCTTACGCACACGCGAGCTATCTAATCAGATCGGTACAGTTGCAGCGAGGAATTATTTTCCTTAAGGGAAACTCGGCTCTCTATCGGAACACGATGATACCCGAACTGTCAACGAATGACCGTATTAAATGAGTGACATTGTCATATCCATTAATATGGAACTTTTTTGTTTAATGTCAAATGTCAAAATGAATGTTATTCTCTAAGATGAGCACTGAAGCTGTTTGAGATCATGGTAAAAAATCCCATAAAAAAACACGAAGGAAAATTACATGTAGTAATGTAAAATATGTTCAGATTCAAATTAATATTCGAAGTTATGGCAACACCGGTAGGAATAATATCGAACTGCCTACGAATATATACATCTGTTACACTCAGCGCTACACGGCCTATCATACAAATAGTTGGAATAAAAAAACACATCATACAATCCATACAAAAAGTCGTACACCAGCTAGAAGTTAACTACAGTAAACGTAATATAGCCAAATTTGTTTTTACAGATCTATTTTTTTTTTTAAATAAATATAAAAGTATAAAAAGTTTTAGATGTCATATTGTCGACCTCTTTGCACTCCTCTGGAAAAAGTCATTGAAACTGATTGCAAATAAAAAAAATGTATTGTCAACTAGCATTATTATAGTCAATAAAATGTGTTATGTTTTGGCTTCAAAGATTCGTAGAGAAAATTGTATGGATAAACTCTATAATGCGCATGCGCTCCGCTAATTAATAACATTGTGATGTTACACACTTACCTTACTCTCATCTTATACTATGCTATACTAAATTTGTCCACAAAAATGCTTCGAACG
>JAODUI010000028.1:6498850-6509281 GCA_027563995.1 Papilio gigon
TGACACCGAGTTACACGTGAGTTAGGCCGTTTTATAAGTAGTATAGTGAAATGTCTCACGAAAGTTTTAATAGTTTATTTAAACCTTGTTTCAAATCGTTCAATTATATGTACCGCAGTATCTTAACACTTGTGAAACATTACTCTAGACTTAAAAGTGAAAACTAACACTCATCAGGGGGATTAATTTGTTGCAGAATCTTGTTTGAAACATAAAGATATATAAGTTACGACGTAAGTGAGGAGGTTCGAGTCAATAGCACCTCGTTATAACTTGTCCTCTCACGATAACTTGCAACTTTGCAGACGAAGCTCATAAAAAAAAAACAATTTTATTATACCTTTCATAAAATCACTCTTAAAAGCTTTAAGGTTCATTTAACGTTTGTTTTTTGTTCAAAATCAATTAAACCTAATATTATTTTGACAAGATATTAGATAATTTAGTATGCTAAGTGCTTGGCTTGAGATAAATCATTCTTCATTTATATTTCTATAAGCGAAGACGACCACGTTTTTGTACCCGCCTCTCTGTTGCCCCCTTCTCTCATAAAAAGAAAAAAATTATTAACACAATTACATAATTTTAAAACAAGGCTACTTTGTGGTCAGAAAACAAACCAATTATTATAAAACAATGTATTATATTATATAGCTTTCAAAGTATATATTCTACTTTAAAACTAATTAAAGTAGAAAATTTAAAATTTGAACTGAAATCTTACGAAATTTTAACTTATAATAAAACAGTTTGGGTATCATAAATACGGGTTCAACGAAAGGGCTCGGGGCTTTATTAATAAGAGCGCTTGAATAATTTTACAATCGCAATCAAATTATTCGAGGACTTTTAAAATGCTACTAACAGAAAATATGATTTTCACTAATCATTAATACTTTTGTCTCCACTATTGTAAACCAATATGTGTGTTCAACCAGCCGTGAGCAACAGGCCCCGACCGATTCCACTCACCCTGAAGAAAAGCCACCGATGGGCTCCAAACTAGTCGTAACCGACACCAATCAACACGACAGTTAAGCCGTTTTAACAAGTAGTATAGTGGAGGTTTTAATATTTTGACCAATATGTCACAAAAGTAATTGTTTCTTAGGAAATATCTAAAAACAAAAATAGTAGTGATTTCGTTTATTGATTTTAACGATAATACTCTTTACCTAAATCATAGTTACTATATAAAAGAAATCTTGTTAGAAATATAAAGATATATAAGTTACGACATGAGTGAGGAGGTTCGAGTCAATAGCACCTCGTTATAACTTGTCCTCTCACGATAGCTTGCAACTTTGCAGACAAACATACACTGCACTAGTAATCCTTGTCTTTCATAACATGTCAATTAACTTTACTAGCAAGGTAAAATATCATTGCACATTCAATACTATTTCATATATTATATTACATCTTGTTTGTATCAACACAAAGTGTGATTATCTTGTTGAGAATTTTATTTGTCAACTAGCGTCCCCTGGGTTAATAAATTAAAACGAAGATATTTACGTTACGATTGCGTTATTACGATACGATTGACGTTTACATTAACCGTGTCATTTTTCACGGTCAAACGCTTTTTCTAAGATTCCTTTAAAAAGGATTATAATGTTTTGGCTTCTCGTATTAATAAAACGATATATAATATCAACTTTATATAATTTAAATACATTTGTTTTTGTTGAAGTATATATTATAATGTATGAGTAACGGTCACTTGTAATGACACTGGTTTGTTTACAAAGTTTTTAGTTTCCTACTTTAATAGATTAAAAGCTTTCACATACAACTACAAGATGCTAAATGTCGAAATGTTGCTCATGTTAAGCTGTAGGTATGTAGTTTAGTGGCCATCAGGAATTTAGTAAAGCGAGCCATCACTTGCTGGCTATCTCCGGCTCTGCACTGACATTTCCGCTTCGCTTCGCTTCGTTCGCTGCCTATCAGCTGATGGACGGCTACAAACACCTGTACAACATTAAATATCACTACTGTAATTTATTGCCTTCTAATTTTGACTTAGAGTTTATACATAGACCGGAAAAATCTGTATGCATATTTATAAATAATATTCATTTACGCATGTCAATGATATTCATTTTTTACAAGCTAGCTAAAGAAGGGTGCGTTTCATCCGATGGTGGTGCCATCTATTATCGAATAGCGGATAAAAAATTCAAATAAATTGACCGAGTCGACTTTTTTCTGACGCCATCTAGTGAACAATGTAAGTCATTTTTTTATTTTACAATACTAAGTCGTTTGTTTTTATTTAAATTAAATTAAAATCGTAAATCGAAATGCTTCTTACATCCCGGGAAGCGGGCCAACTGTATTATGTGACTAAATGAGGAAATTCCAAGAAACGCTATAAACTTACTGTAGTTATTTTTAAAACTCACAAAGTTATAGTTTTGATTATTAAAGGCGAGGACACCTCTCGTTATACACAAGTTTCATGTTTCAAACATTAAGATTAACAAGTTGACGACGTTACAAGTTTCAAGTCAATAGTGTCTCGTTAAAACTTGCCTTCTACGACGTGTCCGAACTTCCCAGACGACAGAAACAAACAACGCAACATTTTATCGATGTTTGAAATAAAAGGTTTTTTAACGATCGAATACTGCAAATATTTCATTGAAGTTTACAGCTATTTGCTAATAGACGTATCTGCAACAGGGCAAGCTTTTGCTTTCTTGATGTACTTTAATTTTAAAACCAGTACAACTCATTGTCCTTCAAGAAGCGAGCGTATTCTCTTTCTCAAATTTATTTTTGTTAATTAAATTTATTTACTGTGCATGTCCATTCCACCTTTGTGGTCCAGCAGCTCGTATAAAAAATGGTCCTTTTAAAAAATTTTATTACTTTCCAAATACATTACTATCAAACTGTTGTGTCCTGTTACAAGCACCTAATAAGTGTTTGTTGTTTAAATTGTCATTGAAATAATGACACAAAAATAGCGCCTTGAGTGTGTATAAGTATTTCATAAGGTATTGCCTCGACTAGGTAATTAGTTACACAAATATTGCGCTCAGTGTAATAGCTAATTGTACCAAAGCTTATTCGTAAAATTTTTAACATGATCAACTTTTCATTCTGTTTGATTAGCTTGCATACAGATTTAGGCAAAGTCGCGCCGGTGGCGCCCTCGCTTGCTTAATGGCCCGATGTCACTCTAAGTTCCTCCATTTTGTTATTGTTAAACATTTTTCAAGCTGATCCCATTTGTTCCTGCTCCCCGGGAAATCCTTCCGTACGGTTAATCTGTTTATTCTGCACAATATACTTTGTTGCTAAGCTAAATTTTACGGACGTTAAATGTTCCCTAAAGAGAATTTTGTTTATTAGCCTTTTTTTTTACCGTTTCGCCTTTAAATGTTTTTATGTTTTCCTTTTCACCTGAACGGGTGGTCAATCGAGCTAAGTAATTCTGGATTTACTACCTATGTCAAAGAGGCGAACGCTGTATAGAATGTGAATGGTAACTAATAGTATAAAGAAGTATAGGTTTATTTTTTTTTAAATGTTCTTTAAAATAAATTTATCTTCAGCAACGTATTCCGCATACTGTAGAAGGCATTGGGAAAGGCCTATTCCCAGTGGGCAGACAAAGCCTGATGACGTATTATTAATTCCGATAAAAAAGCAATTAATTTAATCGATATGTTATTAGTACCATATGAGATCACATTATTTTATAAAATTCTTTTTCACTCGTAACTCTTACAACAAAACGGTTTTATTTTATTGTTCCTTTGCTAATCTGACAAGGAACAAATGTTTAACACAAATGCGCAAAACATTGTACAAAGGACGCTTCACTTGCAAGGCGGGATTTTATCTTCAAAGCAAACGGTACGCTATCAACCACCTTTATAAATGAAGGCAATATTAAATTATATCCGAACAGAAACAAAACAACACCACAATAAAAATGAAACCCCTAATCTCTGGCAGTAAAATGATAATGACCATCTCCCCCCGGTAGTATTTTATATCCTAATTATTTATCGATACTTCAATATATTTTTTCTTTCGTTAAATTATTCGTTGATGTTTGTTAATTTACTTAAAAAAATATTCGTAAGAATCCCGTATTCTTATGAATATTTTGTTACTAAAAACTACGATAGATTAACGTTATAATTTACTACTAGGACTACTAGGACGTGGTTCTACTAGGACATGGTTAACTACAATAGTCGACAGGATTCGAAACCACGACCGCTAAATCGGTAGTCCGTACCCTTCAATTTAAATGTTGTCGGTATTAAAACTGATTGTAAACAGAATGTTAAAACTGATTGTAAAAAGAAAATAATAAGCGAAGAAAGCTTATTTGTTTGAATTTGTCGAACGTGTTATATGGAAAATTCAGACTTTCAAAAGGGTTGAAGAATGTTCATTGTATTGCATTGGACATTACTGTTTGTCTAAACGCTTTCTCAACGTATCTTGTATAATTGCTATCATTTACTAGACTTTTATTTCGCTATATTTTACATGGAGTAAGACGTGACTATGAATGTATTTTGGACTTTAAAAATCACACTGTTATGATTTACAAGATATAGCGATTATAAAATTGGTATACTTTCTTATTTTTTATTAAGAAAGTAGTAGATTTTTGTTAATTTACTAATATTTCTTGTACTGTAGATTTAGGCTGAGATATGCAACTATAGTTTAATAGCAGGATTTAAACCTTCGACTATGTGAATGGAAATTCTGATTTTAAACATCAGGCTATTGAATGTTCACTTTTGATGGAAACTTTATAACACTACATAACATATTTGAATATAATTACTCGGTAAAAGTTTAAAGAGGGCGCTCCCCGGCTGGGACAGCTATAAGCAGTAAATCAAAACTTACTCGTAACGGATACGGTCGTCGGCCAGTTCGAGTGAATACGGGTCGGCCCGCCTCAACAATTGTCTGTTCAGAATAATGTTCATTTCATTATTTGTTCCCAACTAAACATATACATACCTATAGAATTATATCACGTGCTGAAAATTGTATTTATGATTTGTTATTGGTAATATAAATTACTGTAGAATGCAACGTGGGTTGGCCTCCCGCAAGATGGACTGATCTGATCAAGTTAGCGGGAGATCTTTGGGGCAACCCTACGTTCAGTGGGCGACTTGACATAAGCTGTGTGTAAAATCTATAAATAAATATTGATTGATATTTCAATAAATAAATAGAAGATAGCTTTATGTTTCTCCGAACAGAGAACGTGAAATAATATACCATATCAGGAAACACGTTACTTAATATCAACATTAAAAAGTCTTGAGTTACAAAAACAATGTATATAATATACTTATATTTTACTAACTACGATGTACGTACTTGTCTCACTGACTTTATAAATATGTGTAATTGTGGTCACACACGTTAGGTTTTGCAGCACGGTTAACTATACGGGCATAAATATAGAACAATAGATACACGCCAAGTTATACTTCTATACATGTAAGAGCAAAAGTTTCTTACAGTATTTAACGTGTCTACTTCTATAGTGAACATTTGTCAGTTACTACATTTGAAAGCTTTATAGGAGCTTAATATAATAAAGTGAAACTTCGATAATATAACAATAATACCAATTATATAAATTATTTGTTATTTTATCATTTATAATGTAAAAGCAATCGGCCGCTGTCGCTGACGGGGTCGG
Organism: Papilio gigon; assembly: GCA_027563995.1. Taxonomy (NCBI): domain Eukaryota; kingdom Metazoa; phylum Arthropoda; class Insecta; order Lepidoptera; family Papilionidae; genus Papilio; species Papilio gigon. Next base: position 6,504,558 of record JAODUI010000028.1, read on the forward strand.
TCTATTAATAACGTCACACGCAATGAGTCCGCGTCAATTAATAGCGGTGTCAAAGACGTCATTCATCATTCGTGAAGCCTCATTAGAGGACAATTTGTTAAAGATAAACGTATGGAATAAGAGTTAAACTATACGTATTAAAATGTACTATATTATTATTATACAGCCTCCATGATAACATGAAAAATATAAAAAAAAATATAAAGTTAAATATCCCTTTAAACATTTTGACAGTAATGTCATCCATTCAATTAGGAGAGGTGATTTTAATCTATCGTTACATGTCATCGGTTTACCTATTATTCGCTAAATCACGACTCTGTCAAGGTCTTTGAGATGAACACTAGTAAATCATGCGTGATAGGATATTGAACGAGTGTTTAGTTGTCTGAAGTGGCATGATAAGGGAGACATTATTTGTAGCAAGAAGTTTGGACACAGAAAAGCAGTGGTACACGGATAGAGGTAGCTTTAGGAAGAGATGGCTTGTGTGACTTGATTGAAAAGGGATTACGGAATGACATTTTTCTTGTTGTCTATGAAATAATAAATAAAGCAATACATTTCGATACAACCTTCAAAGTTGTGGGGTTCCAAAGTAACAATGTGTCAAGTGCAAAGATTTGAAGATAAGTTGCATCACAAAAGCGAAACAGTCGAACGCCTCGCCGAGCTAAAGCCCAATTTGTTATTTACTTCGAGATTTGCTTCTTGCATATATTTTGGATTCAATGTAAAATATCCATTCTTCAGTCTGCAAAAGTTGAAAATAGATTTGCACTCGGCGAACGACGAAGTTTTCTCTCGTACCTACTTAAGCTGTATTCTTTTCTTTTACTAGTTTTAAATTACGTTAAATTCAAGTTGAATAATATTCTTCATTTATTTTATTCGATTATTTTTTACAAGGTAAGAGAGCAAATCAGCGATGGACATCTGCAATACCAGACAAACCACAGCCTCTCCGGCCTTTCAGAAAGAGATATGATCGCTTCTATTCACCATATACCGATAAAAATAATTCTAATATGAGAATATTTTAAAACTAGAAGTCGGTTATTTTTCGACATTCGATCATATATCGTAATCAAATCGTTTTTTAGATGTTTAGGTTGTGGAAATCCATGTTTATAGACGTATAGCGGTTGTGTTCATGTTGCATGGGAGACGGGGCGTCACCCGGAGGATGCGATGAAATGACAACCACTATATTTAAATATATGTTTATTACACATACAAGATTTATGTGTGTAAACGATGAACAAATTAACAATGAACAAAAATGGAACGAAAACGAGTAAAGGAGTCCGTAGGTTAGAGGTGCGATGACTACTGCTGCCGCTGTGGCGACTCGGCCGGCGCGTGACTCGCACGTCGGGTAATTGTGGCAGCCGGCTGTTTGAAACGCTGTGCTTGCGCGCTCGCGTTAATTTTGTAAATAAATAATGTTGTCGTCCGTCTGTATAGATATTGATATTTAATTTTGTATATATAAATAAAGTGTAATAAACTAGAGTGTGTGTATGTCTGTATATGATATATATGGTATAATATTAATGACGGACGAGTTTGTAAATGTATAAAATATTTATAGATAAATGAATGAATACGTTACAGACGCATTTTTTATCGTAGTCGTAAAGTGGAGGAACAGATCGAAAATAAGAGAGATAGACCAGCAGTCAGTAAGTTGACGTGTTACGTCAAGTGTCACCAGCATTCTGGTCATACCGTCTGTTGTGATTAATGTACGATATATTAAATAAAACGGTGAATATTACTCTTCCAATATATGTTTTATCTCTCATACGGAATGATTGATGGATTCCTTTTTCATAATAAAACAAACATTGAGTCAGTTTTTTGGATTTCAAAATACATGTTATCAAAATAATCAATAAAACTCAGTACAAACCATATTAAGTCAATTTTGACCGTTTACATAGTATATCAAACTATCATATACAAAGCTCTTTTAATTTAATAGTCAATACAATATCCAGTTTCCATACCTATATATACAATTCCTATTTACCTCGTGATTAAAATAAATAAAAATGTATAAATATTAGGTATTAGTACAGAGTAGTTCAAGAACGCAATGGAACGTTCGTGTAATGATAAACTTTTGATTTGCAAGGTCGCCCCGTCCCGTAGTCAAGTCAGAAAACAAAGAAATATTTCACTCGTGTAATGGATTGAAGTGAGCTTCAAACTTTTCACATTCAGCAAGTTTTCGAACAAATTTATCTCTCGAGGAACGAGCGCAAATACATCAAACTTGAAGCAATTTCAGACACTTGTTTCCCCGAAACCCTCATAAGTCGCTTAAATTAACAAGATTTAGTTTCGTCCAATTGTTTCATTGATAGAAACTCGAACCAAAGCAATATACAACTGTAACACAATTTCATAATGTACATTTACATCACAGGGTTTGCCTGTAAGGTCAAAACCTAACGTGTGTGATCTGCATAACACTAACGAAGTTGTAAATTTGAAACTTTAGAAGACTTGTATTACAAGTCTAAGATAGCGTTTAACTATTTGAAGTATTCTTTGATAGTATACGAGATCGTTTAAGATCGTTCACTCTATATTACGTGGCAAAGGAAGGGTTGACTGCAGTAAAACTTCTTAGACATTAAAGTTGGCTTAAGAAATGAAGTTGAGATAGTTGATCCCGAGGTGTAGCGGTCGCGCGTTGTTTTAATGGCGAAGTTTTGATATACCGCCGGATTACTTCGAACTAGTCATAGCTTCGCTAATACATTTAATTTGCTCGATTTGAAACATAACGGAAGCTTTAAATATACGATAGAGGATTTAACTTTGAAGTAGGTCTACGCAATGATGTTCAATTGTTCAACCGTTAATCCATCACTCTTATTCCTTGCGCATTGGGTGCATAATTTCATGATGAAGACGCGACTGATAATTGAATGATAGAATGATTCTGATGACGTAAACTGAACTGGTACTTGTGTGAATACTATAAATATTATAAATTTGACTCAACTCTATAATCTATTTATACATTTTAATGTCATTTACTTATTTAAATACAATACAAACAAGGTGATTATAAAAAGATGGCCTTGATCATGTGTAAATCAATTAAAATATATTCTATTAAAACATTTCATAGATTTCTATTATTGATACTAATAAATTTCTTATTCTCTCTTTTGACATATTTATAACATTCATTATGTTCTTGTAACATACAATATTTCTGAGATGCGATTCTATTTGCCAACTTCGAGCAATAGAAAAGTTCCGCGGCAAAGTCTATTGTTGACCTAAAAACCTAGAACAGATCGTGTATGGGTTTATATAACTGGAACGAAACATCAAAATGAATCAATACAAAAATTCATCCACCTACCTTGTAAATACAGAAAAAGTATATTTCCCTGTATCTAAACGATTCAATTTGTAACAATAAAAAAAAAACTTTATTTACGTTATAAGCATATGTTACTAATAAATCTAGATATGCAGTGGTCTGATTACTCCCGCAAGCAAATTGCGCACGATGTCTAAATAACGACCAGTATAAATTGACTTCCGTCGGTACGTACAATTTCTCTCTCGATACCATGGTGTCAATGATCTTTGGGGGAACGGCGGACCAGTAATAAATTGGTCAGTCTTTGATTTATCGACCAACTTCTGTGAGAAATTATGTTAACTCTATCTGATATATAGATAAGACCTAATGTTAATCATATTTAAATCTTGTCACATAATACATTTTAATTGTTATATTATAAAAAAATAGATTTCGATACTACAATACAGTTTTATGATAACAGCGTTTGAAGGAAATTTTCAATTCTTTTGTAAAAACTTGCATTTGTTTTTTTTAAAGCCATTTCGAATAAAAAAAAAAGTAAATCTATCTATACACTAACGGTTTTCGGTCCTCCACAGCGAAGCCCAATCAATCACGAACGGCCCAGTTTTTACGTACCTATTATACCCGAAGGACAGGATTTGCAGGTGATGTCCCTAGATGGACTGTATCCAAAAAAAAAATACCCAATGCGTCCGATATATAGATCCAGTTTTACGTTTTGTTGGCAAGCCCGTATTCAACCGCACGGCACGTCCCGTTTTTATCTTTTTTTTTTTCGCTTCCATGTTTTCTAATTAATTTTAAAAAATATACATTTGTAGTTGGTAGCTGAAGGCGAAGGACAGCATACCGTGGAAAACACTGGGGAATGTCTATGCCCAGCCGTGGGCAGACAAGAAATGATGATGATGATTTCTAGATGATAATATGAATATACCTACTTCAGGTCGTTTCACCAGCGGAGCCTTCTCTTATTTAAAAATAATCAAAGTTCATCAATTTTTTTTTTAATTCAAAATTCTTTTTATTACCATTCGGATATAATTAAGGACGATAAATTCTTTCTTGCGTAAACCATTAAAAGGTTCTTAACAAAGAGGTTAAAAGCCGACCATTCATTAATGGGGCGAAGAAACAGAATGAAACAAATGAAAGTAAGCAAGACGACGCTTGGACAGTTCGACACAAATGACGTCAACAATCGTATCAATACAAGATACCGCCGAAGTGAAAAGAGTAAAAGATTTTATCAACGCAAACTAAACAATTTATTGTTTAGTGTATTATAGACAAACTACTGCGTAGTTGTGTTTACTTACTTATTCAAAATTAAATCGGAATAACAAGACATTTTCTACGTACT
>JAODUI010000028.1:6509381-6522179 GCA_027563995.1 Papilio gigon
CCTCGAAAAAATTTTTCTTTTACTTTTTCCGCCATACCTTGTTTTTCCTTTACTGTGTACAAACCGTACCCCCCCCCCCCCCCCCCCCACACACATTTTATTTAGAAACTGAAATAAGATGAATGTCTTTTAAACAGACGACAAAAATCGTAAGATTAGTGGGGCGTATAGGGACGCGGGACACAGTGCAGTGACCTTGAGCTGCCAACATATTTAAAGTAACTTACGTAATTTACTATTGTTGACAAACTTGTATGCAATGTTAAATACACCATTACTATCCCAATTATATCTGGAAGACATTTCAAAACATGTTTATGCCATAACATTTCTTGCTATTTGAAATAACATAAGTTGAATACACAATAATTTATTCCTGTAGTAAGTTTACATATTAATATTTCAAAACAATATACTATTGTAGCTAAAAATGATTCCACTTCATTATTCTCAAGTTCTTCAATTCATTTAGGCTTCATTACGTATTAAGCCCTTCTAAGCTAGCGGACACGAAATGAAAATTCATTTCGCTACACCAACGTTCTTCGTATGATAAATACGTGAATTAAAACAAAATATTATACAATAGTCTATGCTATAATACTTATCTTGAATGTATGAAATAAGCGCCAATAGTCTAACGGTTAATGGGACGGATTTCCGATTACATGGTCAAAAGTTCCAATCCCGCCATTCGATTTTTGTCCTGAACCATAGAAGGAACTAGAGCTTAGTTGTAGTTGTAAAATAAATGTTAGTAAATCAACAAGAATCTGCTAAGATTAAAAAAAATAATAATAAATTCCTCTAGTATTGCAGGTGTCCATGAGCGACGATGATCGCTCTTGTGATCCCGCGCTCGTTTGCCCCCCTTCTCGTATAAAAAAAAAAAAAAACTTTTCAAAATATTAATAGTACAGAACAACAGTAACACTTGGAAGCCTGACAAATGCAGTGATAACACCTCTCTCGTGATTCTAACATTCTATTTTAAAAATTAGAAACCAGTGTAATGGGTAAAGTTTCAAGTCTAATTTGTAATCATTGTCTACCTCAGTCTAAACTATTTTTATAAATTCAATCTTTATCATTTATTTCCATATTATCTTTAAAATAAACAAAAGTTTTAATTAAACATGTAGGAAAATTAATATAAACGATAATTAACATGTAGGAATGTTTTAATATCGTATAATAAAAATGTTTAATGGCGTTGCATCATTAAAACATTGGTTTTTAATTAAGTATTCCCGTTAAAGCAAAGTATCCAATTTTGTTTTATTTTAATTGTCGTTAAGGGTCAACAGTGTTATATTTAACGGCTGATATATTTAAAGCATTTAATATCCTCGCAATTCATTTTACTTAATTCTCAACAACAATTACGTTTCATATGACAAAACTTCTTTGTTGAATCAGAACTTAACGACATAAACATTAATTCTATACAAAAAATACTTCGAATTCGACTGGCTTAAACAAATAATATAAATCAGTACCTTTGCTTTCACTAGAATAGCCGGGGTAAATTGCGCGATGCAAAAAAAATTACGTAAAACTTTTGAAGGTAGATAGATGCCTAATAACTTTTAGCGTAAAAAGCGTTAGATCTCTCCGACAACAAAAACCTTTTATCGGCGCTCATCCTACGTTTTTGATGCGGAAGAAATGGTTCCGTACGGATACGACTAAGTGATTTCGTGAATCGAGTTTGACTGGCGCCATTCATCCAGATATACGAGAGTTGAGTTTACGGCAAACTACAAACACTACTAACTAATAGGATCCGGTGAACGACGCACGTTCGACTCGAATTCGACTCCCGACCCCCACCGACTGTTCCCCTAAGCCCAAATAAAATGTCATCATCCCTCCTTCCCTCAACCCTCAACCCCCGGGCATGCGCCCCTAGAACGCCGTAGGATGTAGAGTCGGATGCTCTAATCAAATTACGAATCTAAGGCTAAATTAAGCAGCAATCATAATATCTTAACTTAATACCTGCCTACTTGTTAAGGTGGCTTCAAATTTTATCTCGTAATTAATGTAGGCTTTAATTGAATATGTTACTTTACAAACAAAAGTAACTAAAAGGGGAATCACTTCTATTATTGCTTCATTTACATCTTTATTAAGTATCTTGTCGAAACTCTACTTCCAAACATGAAGAATATTTATTTTGCCGCCACCTTTTATTATGCAGACGCATGCGCGATCTCGAAACGACCCGCAGTAAAACGACTGGTCACGTGACTCGACGCGGCATTCGCTCGGCGCATTTCGGCAGTTGTCGGTGGACCGCTCCAGCGTGAGTACGTCCGCGCGAGTTACGTCGGAAATCACATAAATGTCAAATTAAACGATTTCGTCAAAAAAAAATATGACATGTGCTCCGCGTCGACGTAAACATACGTTGTTAAATTGCATTATGTCATTCGGTAGTGCGTACGTTTTGTATTAACCCAGTTTAGTGTTTGATTTTTGTGTAGCAAATTTTATAGTAGCTCATGTTAGTGTTTTCGAGGCTCGCCGAAACGTTTGAGATGTTGCGATTTATATCCGTCTGTAGCGTTAGGAATGTATTTTAGGAGTGATGTGATATTGCTGAGGTTTTTTTGAGTGTTTACACGATGGACCGAGTAAGTGGCGTGTGTAGGTTTGGGGGAGTTGTGTCCGCGGTGAGGACTCGTACCGGACGGAGTAGACGACGTCTTACTGGGCCAGGTCAGGCGAATGAAGAAATGCCAGAAGCCCCGCGTCGTGGCCTGGGAGCGATTCTCGTGTTGGCCTGCATACTGGTCTATCACAACAGCCTGTACTGTGGCTTCGTCTTCGATGACATCAGTGCCATAAAGGAGAACAGAGACCTGCGACCGCAGACACCCATATCGAATATATTTCTGAATGATTTCTGGGGAACTCCTATTCATAAGGTGAAATAACTTAATTTTTATTCCTACGTGTTGGATAAATTCTATAACTAAAACGTTAATGTTAGATGACGGACAATTATTCAGAGATGTCAAAATCAAATCATAACGAGGGTCAACGAATGATCGTTTATTAATTTTGTACATTTCAGAGACAGTAGAGGTTTTACTTTTTTCTTTGCTTCAAATTTTACGTAATATATTATCACATTTCAATTGATGAAAAAAAAAATAGCACTTTAAAATAAATAACCGTGGGATTGAAATAACGAAAAAAAAAACTGTTATTTTAAAATGAATAATTTAGCTTAACATATTAATCACATTAAGAGTGGACCTGGAAATATCAACGTACCTTAAAAATTCTTAGTAGAATATGACGAGACTCTTTCATATAAATTTCAATTTATAGTCAATCGGCTTTCTCGTAAAAACGGCAATTTTCACGTAGGTAATGATAATTTATAACCAAATTTAAAAAGATATTACACCTTATGCCTACATTTATAATTGTTAATGTAATGAAGCTTCATAATTGAGGAATTTCCTCAATTTATTAAAACAAACTACTTCACTTCTTTTACAACAATCTCACATACATACAAATCTATTTAATACAGATATTGGTTTTATCAACACGAGAATTAATGACACTTCAAATCTTAAATTAATCCATTGTTTTATTCATCGTTGCAAATGGTTTCTAACAAGGAACAAGAAATTAAAGTAGGCATTGTGAACTGTCTCTAGTGACTAATAGATGAGACATCTCTAATAAATGATTACAAAAAGTTAACAAAAAAAATGGAATTATTTCGATTAAGATTTTATAATCAATCTTCTTATATTGTTTACAATACAGAAAATAATCAATTGTTTTTTTTTTTTGTAGATATGCGAAATTTGAAGTGTATATACAATCTAACAAGATGAAACACGAAAAATAAGTAAAACATTATAGGACATTAAGAAACGTTACGTTTTTATTCAGCCAGTACGCTACATTTCCGCGCGTTATTACCGCTATCAGCGAAATAGCTTACTATAAAAAGCTGAATTTACATAATATTACGTGCATTCATAACTTGGCGTCGCTGCGAGCTTATAGCTGTTTAGAGACGAAATTCCGCTACGCATTAACTCGGGGCTATGCTGTAAATCAAACATTTACGCGGAGCAGGTAAAACAGGATGGGTAACCATTAAGGGTTGTTTGAGACCGGTGCATCACAATACTCGTATTGCTATTTTAGAGGGCAACGACCAGTTAATCTTTCATTGCCAAGGTCAGCAGCAGCCGTTGAATAAGCTAGTGATAACCAGTTATGTTTGAGACTGATAACCGGTTGTTGAATAAAAAACATGTGTTGCATTTTTTTTCTTGATCTTGAGATGGCTTCACTTTTTTTTTTTAGGTCTTTAGGTCCTTCTGTTTTTTTTTTTATAAATGACCATTCTATCGATGTAAAACACGATAATGTTTATTTATACGTTTAATTTTGTTATGAAATTTTAATGTTTCGACAATGCGGACATGTTTTTATAAAGTTGATAGACAGCAGTTACAGAGATTTGCATTCCGAACATTTGTCGAGTCTCGCCGGGGAACATTTTCTACTATTAGAATTCTGAAGAGATTTAGCTGCACGGTATGTGACTGTTATTAAACCTTCTCGCTTCATTGAATTATAAACTTTTAACAAGTTGCCTTCTATTGAAACCATTCTTCGGCTTTATGTTGGTCAACCTTTATAAATTCGGATTCGACTCACTCGCCTTGCTCTTAATATTATACTTTTAATCAAATTATTATTTTTTAATAAGAAATTTATATGAGACACGATTACGAATTATTAGTGATACTATATTTACAAAGAAATCAACCCACTTCCTAATCTAACATAAGTTCGGCGTTACAATTATTTTTATATATAAAAGAATATATAATAAAATAGAATTATCTAACATAGATATATGTATATAAAAGAAAACAAAAACTTTACTGTTATTTTTTTCAACAAACTTAAGGTGTTATTAAAGTCTCGAAATGTCGAAAGCAATTCTCGTTAGTCATTTAAACTAATTAGTATTCAAAAACACTTTTAATTACAAATTCTCTTTGAGACGTTCGGAACTCGCTTCAGTTTTTTTCTACAATAATAAATAATAAAAGCTAAATATTTTATTATTTCAAATTAATTACCAATCTTTTTACAAGGTAATTGCTTTGTTAGTTGCCAGGTGATATTTTACTGAATTTAGAAATCTACAAAAAAAAAAATTACTCCAAATATCGTAATTTATTATAAAACATGTAATAACGTATTAAGGACTGTCGGTATATAAAAAAAACAGTTGCAACTTTCTCGTTTGTGTTGTCGGTTAAACATGTAAGTATAATTTTTGTACAAATCAATACAAACACCGGGAACGCGCAATTCCTTCCAACGAACCCTTATATATCACGAGCGAGCAATACGAGATGTATTCTGCGGCTTTGAATAATGTATACATAATCGTCACCCTCCTGTTTACTTCTGTTCTGTTCCGTCGAGTAAACACTTCGATATGGATATGTTAATTTAATGATACAAATATTCGTCAACTATACAAGATTATTTCATAAATAATACAAACTAGCTGACCCCGCGAACTCTTTTTCGCCTTAAAGATAATAAATAAACAGATTTTTGAATTTATTGGGAAATACAAAAAAAAAACATTTCCACCTCTGAAAAAAACGTTTGTATGGGAAATGGAAAAGGGCTATTTTTTAGGCTATCACGGGAGTTTTTCTAATTTTTCTCACATTTTAAACCTTCCCTAGACCTCCACGAACATTCCAACACCAAGATAAGATAAATCTGTTCAGCCGTTATCGCGTTTTAGCGAGACTAACGAACAGCAATTCATTTTTATATATATAGCTATAAACTAACTAGTTGTTTCTATGCGACTTCACGTATGTGGAATTCTTGCGTAATATTTTTTTCAATTTACTCACACCCTAACTGTAATAGAGTGATAATAGATAGCCTAAAACTTACGTAAGTGTCGGTCTTGCTTGGCATAACAGACTTAAAAATGTTTGCGCTTTATATAATGCCATAGAATAGTTATTGAAAATAATTTTAAAAATAAACTTATAAAGCAATAAAAATGTTGTTCAGATCAGAAATGTGTGACATATGAACTAAGTACTTTATCAATGATATATTCACTATGTACTTAAAATGTATCGGGAAATTTACTACAAAAATATTAATCACCTAATAAAAATTCTATACAAAGTTGTTAAAATTTAAATGTAAAAAGGGTATATAATTTAAAAAAGTAATACATCAGGCAATACTGAATAACTTAGAAATCAATTAACTTAATGGTCTGAAAGATAACGAAAACTTAGTGAGGGCCTAAAAGTTGCAAACAAAAATTTCTCATTGACGCTCCAACTGAAACGCAGTTGAAAAAGTTTGTCGACTGACATTGATGGATGCGGCGCGGAGTCCAACTTTGCTATGAGCCGAACTCCTCGAATCGAGTTCGGGAGTCGCAATTTAATAACGAGCTAGTTCGCGAGTTACTCCGCGAGATGCATAACCGAAGTACCGACCGGTTTGAAAACACGTCGCATCTTGTTTTGCTACGGAACGTGCTTTGTTTTTCAGTTTTCTTTGGTGGTTGTTCTATTTTTAGTCACTTATCGATCTCTCTCTCTCTCTCCCTTTCTCTCTGTCTTATAGTTTAGAAGCCGAAGAAAGTTAGCACTGTCCTATTTCTGAAGTTAGAGTCCAAAGACTATCTTATTCAAGTATTAAAGCAAGCGTTGTCAAGTCTTCATTTACTATTGGTCCCCAGAATAAACATTAAAAGGAAAGAATTTGTAAAAGATTTTAGTATGCACAAAAATCCACAAACGTATAAATCTGTCAAAATCAAATCAAGCCGTAAAGCGGCTTAAACAGACATTTAAAACGCCAGAGATGACTATAATTCAACGGGCAATAGTCAGCTGACTCGGTTTGCTGAATATAACGTTAATCACTTCTACCAAACCTTTCACAAATCCGACACGTGAAATGAAACTAATCACTTATCTAAATACTAACCAACGCAGGCCTCGTTTGTTGTTGGTTTCGGATTCTTTTACCCCATTTGTTCGATTTCATACCCTGCTATGGCAAGATTTATCAATTTAAGGTTTTATTCGTTTACATTATTTCGATTGTCAATGAGTTCCATGGACTCAAATTTAATGGCTATATGGTTTTAAAAAAAGATCGTCAATTGATTAACGTTTTTCTTTTTGTTTCATTCAAGTTCTTTGTACCTCGAAATCATACGACAGTCGATACACTAGTGCTATTTCTGCGAAGTTTATCCGCGCTGCAGCCTTCAATTTTTCAGCTTGTCCATTGTTTTTTTTCTTTTGCGGAAAAAAACATTAATGACAATCGTCACGTTACAATGGTGCGGGAAATGGCCGAATTCAAAAGGTTTTTCTGTTAGGTTTTCTTTGTAAAAATGTACATGGAAATGGATTTTGCTTGGGGTTCACTGTTCGAAGCAAGCAAATTGTACTGTATTAAAAGACTTACTGATTTCATGTTGCCGATCGTACTAATTTCGATTTAGCAAATAGGTATTAGTGTTAGAAAGTGTATGTATTTTATTTTATTTTATTGTAATAAAGTCCCTCTACGAACAAAACAAAACTAATCAGAAGCAGATCGAATGTAGTGCTGGGTACACGTCAAATTAGGTTACTGGAACACTCAAAGCTCAACATTAGAACGAAATCAACGGAACAAATCCAATTAATTTCACGTTGAATTGAGACATTTAGTCTGTTGTTTTGAAGGATAGTACCAATTTGAAACTAGATGAATCTAACTGAATGAGGCCGACAGAATTTTTTTTTTTAGTAAAAACAAATGAAATTATAGAGATTTCTAGACACAACAAACAACGTCAGTCAATGCAAAAGCCGGTAAACGAATCGGTAATAAATAGCGAAGAAAATTAGGTTAAATTTTACATCATCAGTAAGGTGATGTTATAATTAACGTCTAATATGAAATAGATTTCCTTTAAAACTTTATCGTTACAAGAACTGACGTGTTTAAAAAAAGAAATGGAAAATAATTTTTCACGATATTCGCACGACTTCTATTCAAAAAGCTTTAATTGCTTCAAAGTGCACTAATTGGTCTTAGCACGATCTCTTCAAAGATATTCTGAAATATCGCCGTGCAAATGGCAGGGTACTATTCAGTGGATAGACTTTAAATCTAGTTATTCAACTACTGTGCGTGTCTAACGTAATATATATTCAGATAAGTTTAGCTTAACAATGAAATTTAAAGTTCCTATAAAAATTATTACGATTGAAAATTACCAGAATTTGTTATACCATACAAGACTAGCTTGTTGTCAGTGAGCGACGGGCCGCGAACGCGCGATAGTACCGATCCCACTCACCCTGAAGATGAGCCCCAGATGGGCTCGAAACTAGTCGGTACCGACACCGATTTACACGTGAGTTAAGTCGTTTTATAAGTAGTAAAGCTTGTCTTGCATACTTTAAAGCAAAGCGGTTCTAAATTCTTATTGTATTTGTAAAAAAAAAAATCTAATCTGAACCTGGAAATAAAGTTTTTTTTTTGGAAAATAAAGAGTTCGTGATATACAAATAGAATTCTGAGAAAAAGAGGTAATGACCAAAGATTTTATATGGCCCATTATAATAATTGTCGAACAAAATGCTACAATACAAATTCTAACGTATAAAGAATTCATCGCGATACAAGAAAGCAGTAAAGCCTGGCACGTTTCCGAGACAACATGAAACTACGTAAGGATTTAAATTCTCGGCGGGTTCTTACTTGTTACGTGTCGAATTCTTTCCACCAGAGCACTATTTCAGTACTACTCCTGTTACAAATGCTTTTCAAATTCTCTTCTGATAATGATATAGTAACAGCACTTCTAGAAAAAAACTTTAACGATCTTATAAATTTGAAGTTACTTAAGCTTATAAAATTCGAGATTACTTGTGACTTTTATGTATACGAATAAATATAACAGAAAACGGAGAAATACATTTTAAGTTGATAGTAACTTTTATCGTAAGCAAAACGATTAATTTAAACAGTTTTTGTTCTAGTCTAGTACAATTAAAGAGCTTTAACAGTAGTCAGAATTATCAGGAGAAGCCAGATCACAAGAGATTTTGTCTCCCCGTCTAATCTTTAGACTTTTTCCCCACTGAAACGTGATATAGACAAGATGTGATCAGATCGATTTGCTAGATCAAATCTACCTTTCACTATTCTCTATATTAGATACATGTCTTTATTTTTAATCTATATTCATCGCCATTGCATGTGTAAAATTGTCACTTGAATAAATTATTTCGGGGCTTAATCGAATCTTAAATTAAGTACCGGTTAATAAGAGCGCCCTTATAACGTCTGTTTGTAAAGTAATTAATTAATTCACTAATGACTTTTGGTGATCGCGTGACATCCGACCATACTTGTAATTTCTTCGGCCTTTTCAAGACGTTCATTTGGGCGCGAATAAATTATGAGGCGCCCGTCGGCTACTAACGTCGCTTACTGGTGCGATGTCTTTGCGGTATTGGATATTAAAATGTCTTCAACTGGTAATTTTCATTACTTATTCAGACTTTGACTTTAACTTCATGTAATTAGAATGCATGCATGAAATTAAGCTTGCACTCATATCTTATTGTCTGACAGACACAGGGTAAGGTAAAGAAGTTCCTTAGTATGCATGAATACCTCCTCTTCACAGTGACCTATAGCCTAAACGACTTGAGCGATATTGCTGTAGATATTGATGACGTCATCCGTGTCTGATTCGTCAATGGCAAACCTTGTTAGCTCCGAGAGGGGTGTGTTGAAGTGTTAAGGTATATTCGATTTGTAATTTTCTCTGGAGTATTAAAGTGGCAGTCAGTTGGCTTACTTGGATATCTAAATTTTCTAGTTATAGATGTTGTTAACGGTGGGTTACTCATATTATTGTGGAAATATTTAAGTATATATAAATCTCGGTTTACCCTAATTTAGAAAGACAAAGGATTTTCGTTCTTGCAGCCTACGTTACATCACATTTCGAATTAGGTTACCAGAGCGCTAAGTTCTTAACACGACGTCACGGCCGTTGTAGGGCACGAGCCATTTGAGATCACTGACATAAATACATAAAATTATTTTCAGTTTCATATGGTTTCTTCTTCTTATATCTTGTTATCAATTTAGGTCAGGTTACAATGGATATTTCGTTTTAGAAAGTAAATTGAATTACAAAATGAAAATGGTTTAATGTTTTTCGCCCAACTATTTGCCTCAGAATTCAATACTTAGAGAATTCTTAAATGGTCACATTGAGTGTAGAAGTACGAGTAAGTTTGTTAATATAATTTCTTTTCTAACATACGGACACAGCATAGGCTATTTTGGAAGAGTGTCATCGACTTACATTAAATAAATAATGTTCCGGTTATAGCGTGACCATTGCGTGGACTTACCTTTTCAAGAAATTCATTGTTCGCTAGTTATTTACGGCGTGCGCTTACCGTCGCCGGGTTATGAAGCATTAAAATTGTTTATTAACCATCGAATGTATTGCTTACGTTAGTAAAATGTAACTATTTATTACCAACAAAGAAGGCATCATTGCCGTAATCAATACTCCCTTAGTCAGATTTATTTGGCTATCTTCTGTTGCTTAGTGTAGATTTCTTTGATGTTCAACCCACTAAGGAACTTCCTTAATGAAAACCTGAGTACCTGAACTTGGTTTAATTACATAATATGTTGTATGTACTATGTTATCAGATATCTTTATATGGTACCAACACCACAAGTCCAAGTAATAGCTTTTCCATATTATCAAATAACTAATTAGGCGATTCAAAAAGTTAGTGCTATAACTCGGTACAGGAAGTTAGTTGTCCGCACACGGGTCTGTCGGTGCCTCGAGGTAAGTTTTGTTTAATGTTTCATGTTCTCGTTTCATTTTCAGCAGCGTGGAATAGTTTCGTAACAAGTGATTTTAGCAAAGGGAATGCTTGTATGATGTTTGTTGCTTGTTGACAAATAAATTGTGTGTTGTTTTACATTTTCAATCGAATTATATTCTACACTACAGGTTTTATTTGTGACTTGATATTTGCATCAACGAATACATGTTTATTAGTTAATTGTTCACATTATACGTTTTTTTCTGCTACGTCCCCTTCCAAGTTTTCAACTTAATATTGTTAACTAGATTTCCATTCAGTTGTGTCACAAAATATCCTAGTATACCATTTTAGTCACAACATCCCCTTTCAAGATACGTCCATACTCAAACATTGCCAAAAAGTCTCAGTTCAAAAGCAAGTAAAAACTAACAAATCCATTCTCTAGAGATGTATAGAACATATACCAAAATGAAATAACCATGTTAGAAGGGAAGTAGTAAAGACGGGCACGTCCGCAAGACAAAGCATGAACGACGCGGGGATTTAGAGACGGCACGGCTCATTCCGGCCCGCACTCCCCGCACTAAGTCGAACGAGACGCTTGTTATTGGATTTGTGAAGCCGTCGGTTGCGGAGGTGTATTGGAGAACTGATTACCTTCAGGTCGACACAAAGGTTAAGTTATACATGAAGTACATAAGAAGTTCAATTGAACGTCATATCAAGCAATATTTATTTTACTCATATAAATACGAAAGTTTACGTGGATATTTGTTAATATGCATCTCCAGAACAAGTTAATGAATCTCTCTACACTTTGTCAGATTAAGAAGTCATAGGCTATAGGTAGAAAGGAAAGACACAGGTTACTAATTATTATTTTTTTTAATTTCCTTGACTTAATTTGACACTTAACAAGATTAATCTTGTCAGAGATCTTTATAATTCACAAATATTCATAAATCAGTTTTTCCATATCGTAAATTTGCTCTTTAAATGTGTTTATATGAGAGTTCAATATTTATTGTTCCTAGTTTTCATGTCATATTAAAATAAAAATAAAAAAAATCAAAAAGTATTTACATTGTTCCACAAAGCTTTTAACCGCACGAATACGTAGTTGTCATTAATTTGCAGTGATTAAAATCGCATGTAAAACCGACACCGAACAGAGACCAAAGTAAGTACTGGGTGACAATTACATATAAATAATTCACGTGTACACAGGGGATTTCACTCAGCGTCAAGTGACGGGTTCGCGTGAATCAGGGGAGAGCCTTTAATTTTTTATACTGAAACTGGTCATTCATTGGATAAGTTGAAAGCTTTTATTTTGCATTGCAATTAATGTTCAACGGGTATGATTTAATTGAGCTCATTTCCTGTCAATAATTTACATTCGAATTTTATAACCAAATACAAATACTGACATCGATTGATTGGAAATATCGCTTTTTAGACTTTAAATACTATAAGTCATATATTAATTTGTTAGTTTTTTTTTAAATTAGTATATTAAAATGTGTGCAGAATTAAATAAAATAACATTAAAGTTCATATTTATCAAAGTTGTTAGTTGTAGAGAAAGTCCTTGAAAACTACGTCAGCCCGATTCATGTTTTAAAACTTTCAAACAAAAGCTTTATAAATAATAAAAGTTATGCTATGAAAAGTTGCGTATATAAATAATCATTACGTTATGTTGAACTTTAGTATTAGTTATCAAGTTAACAATTTACATGTTCAATGAATATTTAAATTTCTAACAATATTAATTTTCTATTTCATATTTTACGGACGTCGGTGCGAGCGTCGGTGGCACAGTTGTTAAGCGCTAGACCGGACTGGACCGTACTCGACATTGTCCAAGTTC
>JAODUI010000028.1:6522279-6543604 GCA_027563995.1 Papilio gigon
TCTTACGGTTAAGGAAAACATCGTGATGCAACCTGGATATATCAGCGAAGAAATTCAAAGATGCGTGTAGTCAATCAACACGTACTGGGCCATCGTGGTTGACTATGGCCTAGTCATCCCTAATAGTAGGGTAGGTTCTGAGCCTTCTCGGTGGGACGTATAATGAGCTGATGTTGTATGGCGTTGCGAACAAAAATAGACTCCAATTTTGTATGTGTTGTGGATGTAGCGTGGCGTGGTTGATCATAGGTCTAGACACTCTTAATATATCTTAGTCTCCAAGCACCTCAGTAGGGACATATAGTTTGCTGTTGATAAAAATAGGTATCTTTACCTTTGTATTATATTAAACTCAAATTTGATCGCGTGAACGAAACACATATGACAATGTAACTTTTAAATCAAAAACAAAAATGGCCGACCCATTTCGTATGTTGCGTGGAACGTAACACGAACCGGAACTCGCCCTCTGCTAATGTTGTCTGTTGTAATATGTATGTAGCCGTTAATTAATATGGGTTGGTTTTGTAAATGCCTTCAAGTAACATGTGATATGTTTTTAAAAATCAAAGGTCTGTTAGACTAGATACGGTTTTAAACATTTTTTTTATATTGTCATGTTTTTAATACTAACGTATAATGGACAAGCATGGTTGAGAACCCTTAATTTCCCCTTGTATCATTCTATCTTGACCTATATAAGTTGTTTGTATAAAAAATGCATATATTGATGAATATTGCATTTGAAAATAATGTTTTTCTAATCTATATATGTAAAAATGAATTGCTGTTCGTTAGTCTCGCTAAAACTCGAGAACGGCTGAACGGATTTATCTTAATCTTGGTCTTGGAATGTTCGTGGAGGTTTAGGGAAGGTTTAAAAGGTAAGAAAAATTAATAAAACTCCTGTGAAAGCCTTAAAATTAGTTCTTTTCCATTTCCCATACAAGCGTTTTTTCCGAGGAGGAAATGTTTTCTTTTTGTAATTCCTAATAAATTCAAAAATCTGTTTATTTATTGCCTTTAAGGCGAAACAGAGTCCGCGGAGTCAGCTAGTATAGGAATAAAACACTTATCGTCATGAATACATACATTTTTATAATAAACAATGTATTGTTTATCTGTTATCAAAGTAACAAAAGCCAACGCCAACAACTTAACTGCAGATATTCGCAGGCGTGAATTAGTGACATCTTATCTCAATCCCATCTCGATGTAAACGGGCGGCAGTCGCCTGTCCCACGGACAAATAAACGGAGACATAAATCAACGTGAATGCACTAGATTTATCTTGGTTTTAAGCTTTGCTTTCGGAAAAGAACGCGGCCGCCTTTAATGTGTTTGTTCAACGCTCCAGAAAAACTTTCGCCTCTAGATATGCAAACGATTCTCATTGAGTTGACTGAAATTTATGAAATGTAGACATATCTATCAGGTATACCGGGTTTGATTTCGGTAATGGATTTTGGTGCAGTGATAATTGAAGTTTTCGATATAACAAAAATGTCTTTCTAGTCTCAAGTAGAGAGAAGAGAAAAGAATATCCTACGAGAGATGGTCCAGGGGACGCTCACGACTCTTAGAAATCAGGTAATGATGTACAGAGTGGAAAAGCTGACGACTCATTTAGAGTAGAGTAGAGCACTTGTAGGTTTTCGCAGCAATAAGGCCATTTAAAGATCCATATAATTCATAAACGCCAAAATTAAAAGGGAAGTAAACCTATAATTATAAAACGAAACATATTCCAAATTGACAATCCGAAAACGTGAACAGGATAGAAATAAACGGAGCAATAAAAAGCCTATCATTACATACATGATTAGTTGGGTACGAGTTTTGTGTGTCGTGTCGCGTGACCGGAAGAATCGCCAACTTTTAATACCTTTTAGAAAAAGTTATTTAGTGGAAAACATTCTGTTACATTTTTGTTTCCAACAATATTACCGTAGATTTCCACTCGTACCACTTGTATGAAGACATTGTCACTTTTTCTTGAAAAATCTGAGATATTTCATTTGTTTAACCTTATAATTACATTAAATCTTGCAATGGAATCATAGAGTCGTATGCAATCTCTGTCAGTAAGTCTATTCTTGTTTAACTACCTAATACACATTGTCTTTTGCTACGTTTTCTCCTTTCAAGTTGTTATATTATTTAGCACAATCCTTGAAGATGTCTTATAAATGCCTCGTTTCAGACTTATAGCTTAACAAACAAACTTTTCGTCATATTAAATATGGATCCAGCTGCAGCTTGGCATATCCTCGTCGCTTGAAAGCTTTAATTGAAAACTCATCCATCAGAGTTTAGTATGCGTGAAGAAGTAATTAAAAGTTTAAAACTTAATTTGGAAATTTTGTAATCAATATATGACAACGGTAACATAATTAATCACCTCGTTAAGTCTCGTCGAAGTATTTGATACATGCAAGTGAATACAAGTTTAAAGGATTATTGGGTGAGGTAAACATGTTTTAGTTTATCATTACTATCTGTGTTACAATCTTGTGTTGAGAAACTGTCGAATAAATTACATCCGATGTTTCTACATTCGGATTCTTTGTTTTATTGATTCTGACATTTTTTTTACTTTTTTTACAGGTAAACTGAACGAATTCTGTTAAGGTTTTTGAAAGAAAAATGACAGAAGCAGTTTCGAAAAATCACTAACTTAAAAGTAATTCAAAAATCGACCCGTCCAACAAATGGAGTTAACTAAGAGGTCTAATAACGGTCGAAATTTTTCTCTGTTAAACATTACCGAAGTAATATTTAATTGTGCCATTGTTCAAAGTGAAAGTGTTTCAATCTTATACCATTTGATAGAAACTTTTTCATGTTGAAGGCAGTAGATGGCGCTATTAACTTTTGTTTAAGTTGAAGTCAGAAGCCGGAACACTTGTAACTCAATTTCCATGTCGATGCGACTGTCAACAGTCAACCGTTCAGGGACCGTTCATAATTTGAACTGAGAAAATATTTGCACTGAACGTTTCCATCGCACGAAATGAGTAATATAGCCTTTGAGAGGACTAGGAGGATTTCATTTGTGCAATTTTTGTCGGCACGCCTACGAATACTGGACTCTATAGAGCTAAGAGACGAATAAAATCTCGCTTGCATTGTATCTTATGCTCCTTCTAACAGGGCATACACGTTCGAAAGTCATTCACAATCCATCATTATTTTCATTTACTATAGTCATGAATACTTGAAACTTGTCATTCTTATTCTCTAAACCGGTTTTTAAATAGTCTCGTATTATAAACACAAATATTGTTATTAATAATGTTTTCATACCTCTAAGGTTAGCTCTGGTCTGTATAACATTTTGCCTGTACCAGAATATTTATATACAAAAATTAAAACATAACAAAAACACGATTCGCATTACTTAGCTAAAAGCTTTGGTGTCCGTTGTTTAAAAATTAAAAAAAATATGTCTTCTGATATTTTATTTCGTGCATAAAATGTATTGGGGTTTATCATGATATCAGAGGTTTTCTCATTTATAAAATGGCTATATTAAGGTTTTTATTCACTCTGTTGCGTTGATGTTTTTACATTTTCGTGATTAAAATTAAAGCGGAATACTTGCCGTGGTGAAAATAGAAAAGAATTATTTGTCATTGATGGAAAGCATTGTTACCAGTGCAAATGCGTTAACGTTTTTCTCGTTGTACCATCAGCCATATTGTTTTAAGCATTTTTATTATTGTAAAATAAAAATGTAGACCCCGATTGGCTCGAAACTAGTCACCACACCGGATGAATACGTGAGAGTTTTTTTATTTTTTTATTTCATAATATCTCATGTGAGTTTAAATAGTTAAATATATTATGTATTAAAAATATAGCGATAGTGTCATTTGAATATTGATAAACATAAACATACTGTAGGCCAATAACAATAACAAGAAAGAACAAATAACGTAAGGTTACCACAAATTGCCCTACATAGAGGATGTTCCAAAAATTTTATATTCTTTTATAAGAAGATGTCCTCGATACTAAATATTACAAAATATTCTCTTTCCTAGTTTTTATTTCCCTATTTAGTAGATATCAACTATGTACGGATCTAATAATAAATTTTTATAATCTTCATATATCTCAGTACATCTCTAGATTTTATTTCGTGATGATGTTCATTCCACACTATATTTTACTTATACTAAAACTTCCTCTGAAATTCAGCGCGTGTCGACCGCAGAGACGTTTTAATAAATATTTAAGTGAGAACTCCGCTTGTTTGCGATGTTACCGAAATAGATCAGTAGTGTAGGCGTTATTTCTTATTCCAAAATAGTATATCATGTCTAACATGTTTTCTTTCTATGTTAACTATTATTAAATCATTTTAGACGTAAACACAACTTTATCTGATAGTTGTTTTTAACGCCTAATATATAACTAGAAAGTAATTACTCTCAAAGACCGGTAAGTGGGCTCTAGTGTTGCGGATCTTCGTGGGCGTCGATGTCAACTTTGTGTATTGTGTGTTGTATCAAACAATTGAAAATCAACTTGATTATAGTTTTCCTACAATTGTAATAAGGTCTTATATTTATCTTGTCTGTTCTTCATTTGTTTATTCTAAATTGAGCAAACATTGTTATATATGTCAGCATTAACTACTCACGATTTTTAGTATTTGACTTTGTAATGTATGTCTTGAGGTAAAAACCATTAGTTTAGTTTTTTTTTATGTAATATATAATGTAGTATTCAATAACGTGAATTTCGTTGATTCCGTGACCGGACCTTCGCGTGAATAAATAATTTGTAGGCTCCTTTCAGGAAATAAAGTCGTACGAGTTATTTACGAGGTCGCATGGTCACACGACACGATGTCACCATCGTAAATTAGTTAGCGTATTGAAATAATAGTGGCATTGTAATGACTCATTGTTTTGTAGGCTTTGTCTCATACCCGGACAAATACAAATTACATTGTATAGGCTTTTGTTTTTAGGTAAACAACACTGAAGTGGGAGTGACCATTGAATTAGTCACGCAATTCAGAATTTTGTCAACAAACACAAATAAATGGTACTTTGCAAATATCCATATAAAAAGGCGATTTGAACGCCAATAGCTTAATAGTTAAGCGTAGGGATTTCCGATCACGAGGTCGAGAGTCCGAATCCCGTCATTTGACTATTGTCGTGGACCATATCCTAGCACAATTAAATGACAATTGAAATCAGCTCATCTAACGTCGATGTGACGGTAGGAGAGAGCTACTTTTATCAGTCTACCCTCAATGTACAAGTCGAGTCGATATTCTATTCGACTTATAAGCTCTCCTATGAAACAAGGGCTATTTTGTTACTTGAAACAGGTCACGTTTGCGCCTAATCACATTTTTGAACATGAGAATAATTTTAAAACCGAAACTTCAACATCGTTCCTAACTTTCCGATGTCAAACTGAAGTCGAACTTTTCCGCCGAGTTCGAATTACGAATAAGTAAAAATATATATTCCGGCTACAAAATGAATAAAAACAGAACAAACGTCACCGCCATAAAAGAGTTTTTAATCTGCAGTTCATTTTCGGCATTGTAATTGTTGTTGATTTAAATATATTAATATCTTTAATAAAAACCTTTTTTTGTCAGTGCCTATTTATTTTTCTTTTATTCCCATACTTGTTCGCAACAATTAAAATTACATTTGAATGCACTTACTACTTAGGTATACAAATTGTAGTACTAAAAAGAAAACAGTACAGCTTCTGATTTTTCAAATATTGTTATCACATTTTTATTAATATCTGTCGAATTTACGTACAATTTATTTAAAGTCTCTGTTAGATGGTAGATTTTTATTCAGCAATTGTCTTGTTATATACTAGCCTACATGATATTACTGGCTAAACAATCAATTCAAAACTTACAACGACAGTTGTAACTGAACAGTGCAACTGCACAGTTTAAACTTCTACGACAGACAAAATTTTAACTGTGAGCTAAACTGCACAGTTTTCCGTTTTGCCTACAAAAATAAGTTTTACTTGGACAGTTTCGAGTGTCCAGTTCAAATCGAAGGTATGTAGCGTGATGTCAATGAATTTATTTTTGATTAAATGTAATTTCATTGGTTCCATACAAGAATATTATATATCAGAAACATTATTTAAAATAGTTATATCACGTTATAGGTCTGGGTCGAGTCCCGCGAGGTATGTACTGGTTTATAAATTCAATCAAATGTATCCATTTAATAATTAAAAACTCACTTTCATTTCGTATTGAATTTACATATTGTAAACATGACTTGCAGTCGGAAGAAAAATTCACCTCCGTGGTTATTATTCGTCCGCTTTTTTTACTTTTCGCTATCATTGGTTTCCCTATTGCAGTTTATATTAGTTGGATCTTTCCCTTATATAATAACGAATTAATTAGCCTCAACAACCTAACACACATCCGTAATTCAGAGGGTTAGGTTGAGATTACGTATGACCATTTGGTGGGCCTTGATGTTCCGAGACCGATCGGTGCTACACTTTTGTTTCTTCCAGTTTCAACTACACGTGCGCTCATTATATTTCACCAAGTGACCGGTTCTCTTGACTTTGGACTTGTCCCATGTTATTTGTTGCTTAGCAACCAATCTTATAATTTAGGTTTGTCGTGCTACAACGAATATTTTAAAGCTTGTTAAGCAAGATATATGTTTATGTCAATAATCGTATCGTGTTAATATCCCCCAGCCAGGGCAGTGGCAGTGGCAGTGGGGCGCCGGCGGCCATCTGTCGGCTCAGGACAAACGGGCGTGGAGCATAAATCAACGTCTACGTGGCATCGTGTTTATCTCGACGACAAACCTTTGCTCTCTGCCTCTGCAGAATGCGGGATGTTTGTTTTTGTTTGTTTCCCCACGCGAGTTACAAATTACGTCTATTACAATGAATACGGATAAAATGTCGATACAATCTTTAGCTAAGTCAAATTCATTACTATTTCATTTTCCTTATAAATAGGCTACATAATGAATTTGGTTTTTTTTTTTATTCAAAATTAATTGTAGTTTTGGATAATTACAAAATAAGTGAAATAATTTTGCATTTCTATTAATACTTTTTTTAATTTTGCGCAATCTGAGTCGCAGGCGACACCTAGTGGATAATCGTTTTTGTTTGAACCAATTCATTAATCGACGAATTCTATTGTTTGTCTTACTTCTTCTTAATTTACACAAAACTGGCTTTTATACCGGACTTTTAGGCTGTTATTATCGCTGGAGAATTTAAAAACCTCTATAACAAAAAAGTGAACAGTCTATATAAATAAACGCTCATCCGCAAATAAAAGAACATAGTACAAGTGAAAATAACACGGATACATTTTTTTTTACGCAACGATCTCTACGTGGAGGCTATTCATTAAGGTCGGTAATTAAAAATAACAAATTCTATGGCGTAACTCAGTAACGACTTCCAAGTCTTATAAATAACCTCGGGACAAATGAATTTCTTGAAAAGGTCATAGAATTACAAGTTAACCCGGCAGTCCGGTCACGCGAACTAACAAATTTTCTATACTTCTTATTTAACTACATAAAATCAACGTCCAATTTGTGTATAGTTAACCTATATGATTTTCAGGCTCATAGCCATTCAGTTCTAACCTAAAGTCCTAAAGCGCCAATAGCCGAATAGTTAAGAGACGGACTACCGATCTAGAGGTCGTTTGTTCGAATCCCACCATTCGACAATTGTCGTGGACGATATCCTAACACAAATTGTTTTACTCTTACCAGGAATGGTAACAAAAAATATTATTAAATTAATAAAAATCTACTAAAAATTTTACACCAAAAATGTAGCATAGCTATTTATTACGAATAGATATAAGATAGATAGCCCGCATACTTAAGTATTTTAAATATAACAATTGAATAACGGAGGTTATAATTATGCTTGTAAGATTTAGGTACATAATCTGAATATTAGGACGTCTTACAATATCTATAAAGTTTTGATTAAATATTTAAGTCGTAAAATTATTTGGTAGATAAATCTCTCTATCAAATAATTGTTTAAACGGCGGTCGCCGGCAGCGCACGGGGCCAGGAGGCGAAAGATAAATCATTTTTAGCTTGTCGAATGAAAACTGAATTAAGGGTACGTGGATGAAGTATGCGATATTAATTAATGTCCTTTTGAATATAAAATGTTCACGTTATTTCAATTTTAATTCTTTCTTGATGCGGAAAACAACTGAAGTAATTCATTTATTTTACGTGATATTAAATTTTCCAACAACACAATGTAATGAACTTTCAATGATAAATACTGAAATACTGAAAAACAAGTGACTTTCATCTGTGGATTGGCCACGGAAAACTGGCATCAAGTTGACATAGTCCTGTGCAACAAAAAATATTTGAGCATAATTAACATATACTTTACCAACTCAGTGGCGGCCGTCATAAAGACGATCAGGCTTACGGGGCCCGAGACCAACCGCAGGGCCCAGGACACAGCAATCTGGCAGCGTACTGTGGACGCCCTCTGCCTCACTACAAGGATATAGGAACTTAAGTCAAGTCAAGTTACCGACCAAGAAAATTTTACTCTTAATTACAAAGTAAAGTTTTTTTTTAATTTATAAATAAGCCATTTCGTTACTAAAATTATATGTACTTAAAGTATAATTAAATCAGTTCCCCAAACGGCTAGAGCATCCATAAATCTATCTATATACCATCATCATCATCAGCCACTGTCTGTGTCAGTCCGTGTTCACGGACAAAGGCTTTTTCAATGTCTTCCACAGTATGCATATATATCTATCTTAAACACTAATTATAAGTACATATAAATTGATCTAAAGCATACGATTTTCTGACTTAATCTCTATGCTAAATAATATCTAAATACCGTAAATCAATACCCGGAGATAAAGATCAATTTGTTCATGACTGTTTGTGTTTAAACGCGCGAACTTTGTCAGTTTCCGATTACCAAGCAAACTGTAGATAACTGTTCGTATTAACTATAAATCAGTACCTTGGTATATTTGTTTGACACTTTATATTATGTTAGAATTAGTGATGAGATAATTATTATTAGAAATTGTTTTGATCTGTTTGTTTCCACCTTTTATTTTCAGTATGATCTTCTATTGTTTTATTTGTCCTTCAATTGTTTCCAGCTACATATAAGCTTTGTGCTGAATAAAAGCTTAGGAAGTGACTTATGCGTTATTTAAGACAGTAATTTATTTGTGTCTTCATTTAAATGCGTTTATGAGATACAAAATATCAGATATCCGTCCACTAAACTTTCGCGTAAGTAGTTTAGCGTAAAGTTTTTAGTTTAGAAATATATTACAGTGTGTAATGAAGTTAGTGTTGTACAATGCGGTTAATTCAATAATTCAAAGCCTTACCTGAAACGTAACATTAATGGAAATAATGCAATATTAGTTTGGCTTCAATTAAGTATGTTCGTTTCAATCCGTGTTAATTCATTTAGTGTTTAGCCGAAGCCTTAAATTATCATTATCTTATCATATCGAATTTCAGTTGTCACTTCTATGTTTTCATTTTGAGGTTTAGTAACATAAATACTACAGTTAAAAAAGATTTACACAGATTTATAGATAAAAAATTGGCGCATCTAGATTAAGAAATCAATTCTAAAAGGAAAATAAAACAACAAAGTTCATATTTGTCGTATGTCATAGGTTACAGATGAGGCTTTCAAAGGATTATTTTGCAAACGAGTTTACAATCATGTCTTCGAGTTTGTTGGTTTGTTTTAAAAATAGATTTCCATAATACTTACATAAGCGCCGATAACCTGATGGTGAAGGGTACGAATCTTGATCACGTGGTCGAGAGTTCAAATCCCTAGCACAAGCCTAGGTTTGTTGGAGTGATACAAGAAATATTAGTAGATTAACAAAAATCTGTTGATATTAAAAAGATATAGAAATAATGTTTAGATGTGACGTTCCAATGACAAAACGACTATATAAAAATGTTGTTAATATTTGTATATCCGGCAGTGGAAATCCAAGGGTTGTAATATCTCGGTAGTTTATGTTCGAAGTCGCGTCACGAACAGCCAGATAAAGTCTTGTATGTATTTACTATGATATAAATGTTTTGTCTCCGCGGCACATATCGCACCGCGTTCTGACTTCGCTAATGAAACTTCCTTCATTATTTTGAACAAACATAACAACAAGCGAACTAAGTTGCAAAGTTCAACGATAATTGCGAATATTTCTGACTAAAATTTACATACTAGCCTTTATCCGCGACATTGTTTACACTTTTTATGTGTTTTAACTTCAAACTTAGAGATGTTAGGATAGCATTATTTGTCTATTTTAAGACAAATCAGGTGACCTTCTAAGAAGCACATAAGCAAGGTGAGGAGATTGAATGTGGATGGCTATAGAAGGTGCGGATGGATTGCGTAAAGAGGATATTCGTAGGTAGTGTGTGAGTTCAGATACGAGCTGACAGATGTATGTAAGAGTATTACATACTGTGCTGATCATCCGTAGGGAAAAGGTTGGTGATAATGACGTGGCCTTCTAAGAAATAAACTTTTTGCAAACCGATTATTATAAAATAAATCATGATTATTATAAATCTATTATCTCTGCTTATATTTTTAACTTATAGGGAATGATTTATTATATGAATGTAATAATATTCCGTGTAGACATTTCTAGTACAAAGTCTGTAAACTACAATTACCAACTTTTACTTGAAGTTGTAATTACAATATTGTTCGTTGCAGTAACTTCGTTGTGTATTAGAAACACGGGTGTTACCATTGTAAATTATAATTTGCTATTACATTTTCAGCAACTTACTTTAGCTTATTTCGTGGCAATATTTCATACAAATGTAGGTCGGAGTGTGGCAGTCGCGTTGTATACAATCTTTGTTAGAAATACGTCTACTGCTTTGCTTTTAAAAACGCCAGAGTAGAGCTCTACCAATGTCCGTAGATCTCTATTCCCCGAAACAAAAGCCGGTCGATTTTATAGCAATAAAACGTGACGACCCTTTTCTTACTATTACAAATAAATTATTCAGGCCATTTTCCCCTCGGTTGTAAAGTTTTATTTACGCACTGGTCTTGTTGTAAATCGTTCGTTGAAGTAAATTGTCGGCGGTCACAATAAAAGCTAGGAAAGTGGAAGACGGAATTATGATATCATTAGCTTTCGCGCGCGACTCTGTCCACTTTGAAATAAAAAATAAACTAGTAGCTAACGTGTTCTACGACACTTTGTTATACATCTGTGCTATTCATCCAGATCCATTGAAGCGTTCTGCAGATATCTTCTTAGAAAAATCCGAACATTCAAACTTTCGTATTTATAGTATTAGTCAGATGGTTAAATCGTGTTGAAACCTACACTTATTGGAGAAGAAATTCAAAGATATGTGTGAAGTCAACCAACACGCACTGAGCCAGCGTGGTTGACTATGGGTTAGTCACACCCTAATAATAGGGTAGGCTCTGAGCCCCTCGGTGGGGACGTATAATGAGCTGTTGATGATGATGATGAAGATGGTTTCGTTTACAATTTCTTCTAAATGCTTATTCATATTACGTCTTACGTGTACTTATTTTCTGCATATATGTACACGTTTGGTGACTTCACAACTTGCTGTACCTACTATCAATAAAGGTATGAAACCTTAGGAGTGTTCACACATTTATTCCAGAAAAGAAACTAAAATTTTCACTAAGTATTTTGTATTACAACGTACTGATTGCGAAATTACAATTCAACTACAATATTACTTAAATACGAAACTTTACATAAGTCGTTCTTTAAGAAAGTAAATGTAAAATTATAAATGAAATCAATTTACTTTTTTATATTGGCCATTGAGAAATTTACTGTGAAGTTGGAAACTTTGTCCTGAACAAACTGAACTGAAGCCTATCAAGTCGACGGGTTGTTGTCGTTGTATCCCGGGCTTATTTCACAAGAACTTATGCAAACTTATAGGTATATGAGATGAATGAGCATAAAATTGTAACAACTGAGATGCATAGTCGTGTGTAGACTAGATTTTTAAATATTTTAGAATTTTAATTACGTTAAATATCACGTTAAATTGTAAATTTGTACTTCGGACATTGTATGAGACCATTTTGTTTATGTTTTCGACTTTCTTGTGTTTAGCACGTGCTTCGGCAACGGAAACCTAACGTTTCGGTTTTGTTATCTCAATAGTAAAGGTCAAGACACGAATCTAATATACAATTTTTATTAATTACCTACATTACTTTGAATATCATATTTTATTTTAATAAAATATTTCCATAGAAATTAAATGTTACAAATCGTTTGTTCTACGGTTAAATTATAACTAGTATAAAACTTTTCAATCGTTTCCAACTTGACGAAGTTATTGTGTTCATTGGACTGTAATTAAACTTAACTATCGAACCAATTTCAACTTAAATAAGTTTATTAGAAAATATAAATTGATCATAGCAATTTTTTTCTCAATATAAAACAGTAATACGTCGGTAACATCGATATTTGTAATGTATTCTCCGCTCCACAGTGGCGCAACAATCTCTTGCAATTTTGTAGATTAAAGCCTAAATTACAAGTTACTATACGTTATTTCAATTACTATATGATTGATAAGTGGTAAGGAAGTGTTTAAAAGCGTACTCAACAGTCTTTTTTGCATAAAAAAAGGATCAATTCCTACATTATAAAATACTTGTAAAAAATTATTCATTTGTAAATGTATTCAAAGCATGAAAGTTGTCGTAATAGATAGCGTCGAGTTTCCCTTTGAGCCAACAAGTGCCCGTCTCACGGTCCCGCGGCCACGTAACTGATACCGTGACGGGTCCGTGTCGTCCCCGTTTATATCCAACACTTCAACTTATGAAGATTGTTCGTTTGGAAAAGTACTAACATGTTACGTGCACGCGTGTTCGCGTTTTGTTCGTGAACTTTATTACATAGTATGTGTTCTATATTATTTACTTTATTGTTTTAAATAATTAAATCTACACTATCAATTAAATACTAAATAATAAACTGGCGATGAACATTTGTTCACAGCACACAAATCTTATTCTAGAACATAACCGCGCACAGAGTCATTAAGGGATCACGAAATAAGTCTGAAGTGTAGATTTAGTACGAAAAGTTGGTGGTTGCTGAGATTCTATACAATAAAAATAAAAAAAGTTTCTGCTTCATGTAATAATATCGAAGTATAGATTGATAATATAATTGCTCACTTTAAGATTGTGCGATTTAAATTATAGTTTGGTGTAACTTTAGCGCCACCTATGGTGTTCCTAAGGAATTTCTACTCTTTTTTTTGTAGTTCAAACGGAACTGTTTAAGATTGTTTAAGGTACCGGAAGGTGTCGCTTTATTTACAATAAATTGATATTGCTTGTTGAAGGCGAATATACAGAAAATGAAACAGGAATATTTTGAACATCGGCACGACTTTTATTAATTTGTTGTCAAAGATCGAGCGACAAAAGTCAGTTATTTATTTGTATACATGTAATATATAACTATGTTTGCTAGAGCTTCATGATATAGTAATATTGTATGTTGCAACGCAACGAGTAACATGTTCAGTGTTGTTTGCACTGGCTATTAAATAGAGTCTTTGTAAAAGCTCGTTTTGTTGCATTGCTTTTATCAAAAGGCGACCGCATTTTTGCTTAAAGCCTCGTCATTCTAATCTGGCGATGTAAAACTTTTTCATTTGTTTATGTTAAAAATGCAGCAAGTGTAATGATGCAGTATATTACTTAGTGAAACTGTTACACAGTGTTCCCACCGCCGAAACATGTTTAATAATCCGAAGACAGTGAGAGTTACAATATGTACACAATGTTTTGACAGTGGTAAACTTCGGTTAGAACATTGATTAAAAAATATTTGTATTTTAGCAAGGTTTAGTGTTTAAATTGATCATTGACGTGTCTGTTTTTAATAAGTCTGTAGTAACAGAATTATGAATGTAAAATTGTTTAGATAGGTTTTGTTATTTCACATTTCTGTTCAATTCTAGAAAAAATAATATTAGTAGTTTAGTGGGTGTTTGGAATTGGCTGAATGAGGGATACGCAAAGATAATATAAAACTTGAGAAGTGTTGGGTGCGAAGCTATAAAGATTTGAAGTAATCGCGTTGGCAGGTTGTACGCTGTCGTCCGCAGCCCTTCTTGCGACGCTTTAAAACCGTACTTTATCCCCGGGTACTTCTTAAAGTCCTGATGAAAATTCAGTGACGCAATCTTATGACATTAGTTGTTTTTTTTTTAAACTAACGCTTGACCACGATACCACCAAATGCCAAGTGATGACGTGGTCGAAATATGGTGCGTGCTAATTTAGTGAGTACCTATTCACTCTACTCTTGAAGGCCCCCCACATCGTACTTGGACGTAGTTAGTATCTGACTGCTCCTTTGTTGTTTGCATTTAAATCTTTAATCTTATTATCATTGGTATTTTTAACATCCAATATTTTGAAAGGCTGGATAAAAATACGTTAAAGTAGATTCTGACAAAATATAAATGTGGAAAGGGATAATAGGAACGAGTGGTATGTAATCTCTTTATGTGTTTGGGAACTTGACGGTAAAATTCCGAACGTAAAGCGACACCTAGCGGCTTCGTAATTTTTTTACTTAACTTGTAAGCTAATAAATTGCTCTGTGATTTTTAAAATACGTTATCTCACAAGCTAGGCCATACCTAGGCTAGTATACTTTTCTACTTCATCATCATCATCATCATCATCATCAACGGCCCTTGTCTGCCCACTGTTGGACATAGGCCTTTCCAAATGCCTTCCACAGTATGCGGTCCTCCGCCGCCTTTTCTACTTGAGTATAACAAATTTTATATCTACGTTGTAAATTCGTAGCCAAAAAAAAGTTCAATAATCGCCAAATGAATTGCATATCCCTTTCAAAGCGCTTTGTATTCAGCTAAAGCTTTAAGAGATCTGTCCGGTCGATGTTAGTGATGTGCCGAACGGGGCTCTCGCATTCTACCCTCGTGCAGTTTTTATACGGACGCTGACTCGAAAGTTCTTTGTTCCCGGAGATTAAATTAACATGTCAATAAAGGACAGCCTGGCTAGCCTTGATTCCCTGTTTAAATGCCTTGTTTATAGGATTTTTTTCGGCATTCAAAATTAATTTACACGTTACTGGTATGATTTTAATTTAGTGATTAATCAATCTCTATTCTACCTGTTTTGTTTTACATTGTGCCAGATTTCATACCACTTTTTTTTCCTCCTTCCTCTTTGTCATTGTGGTCGCCGCTGGAGCATGGATTTCACGTGATACCACCATGAGTTTTCATATTACTAACTTAACCATTCATAAGTCCAGAGTTTGTTTCTACAAAGAGAATTTATTAAATCTGTTCCGTGGTTACTGAGATCCTATAACAAAGATAAAAAAGTTTACACCTTATAATAGTATTGATTGTTGAATTATTAATGATAACAAAATCGAGTTGGAAATTCGTATTGACTTAAATGTGAGAACGATGACTGCGGTGCGTCACGTGAGCCAAGGATTGACGATGAAGCGGGAAATTAGATCGCCTCATAAATATTCATGTCAATTTGAGAACCCCAAAAGTCATCGCTAAGTCTATTCCCAATAAAACGTTGTAGCGTCTGCGATGGCGTTTCCGCTCATTCTATTTCTACTTTACTCCCGACGAGTCAAAAAATTAATGTCAACTAAATTGACAAGTGAAGTTCTTGCAAATATCTTCAGAAACAGGTAAATAAAATAAAAATGTGTTCCTTCAACCATCCATAGATATTTACAACTTACTCTGTTTTTGTAACTCCCCGCTATTTTCGTGTCTTCACAAACTGAGATATGTTGATTGTTCCATGATATCAAATTACAATTTTGGATTTTTTGACAATGATCTAAATATTAAATAAAAATCTATATGTTCTTCTACATTCACTGTCAGCATCAACTTGAAGCATAATAAAACCAGATTCAGATGTAATCAGGATAAAGGCGAGTAGACAAAATTTTTATCTTGGCCGTAACTTCTTTCACCCACAAAATTAATTTTGCAAATGGGCTTTCGTACGGATGAATAATGCTTGCTAGGCAAATGGAAATTTATCGAGGTAAAAGAAAACCGTCTTAAAAGGTTTTTCGGTTGCATTGAATGAATATTTATATTACTTCGGTCCAATATAAATTGGTGCATGAACACTGTAATGTAAAATTTTTTTTGGCCTACCTTAGTGATAAGCTAGTGATTATATTCTTCTTAAGGTTTTTTTTATAAGAGAAGGAGACAAACGAACGACGAAATCAAACTGTCGATCATCGACGCCCAGGAACATCTGCAATACCAGAGGAACCACAGATGCCTTGCCGGCCCTTCTTATAAGTCTAGGTTTTCTAGGTCTTTTTAAACACGAATTTCTTGCGTCACAGACTTTACACGCTACAATTTTAGTATATGGGTTTAAGATGAATCTGCACATTGTTTTTAAAACAATCTAATATATTTGTAACAGTAAAAAGATGTGATCATTAACAAGTCTGGAATAAAAATAAACTCGATACAAAATCGATGTTGCAGCTGTAATCCGATTCCAATCATGCATTTGTACAGCCATTTGAGTGCGAGCTGGCGCGGTGCAAGGCTCGTAACGACTCCCCATGTTCGTAACGAGCCCATGGGTATCAATTAAACTTTATGTTTTTAATTGGCTCACGGCTACCACTTAATGCTGTTTGCATGTTGTTGTATCCACTCAGACCGTTATTATCTCAACTTAATTGAGTTATGTCCTATTTTGTAATAATTATTGTATTCCATTGAATTTTCAAGTGATTAAGTGAAGGAAATTTATGAACGTTAATTATGAGGTATATTTATCGGTGTAATATTTTAATGTTTTTATACAACTTACCTACCATTCAATTGTCATGTTTTTTTTTATTCAGATATTATTAATATTTTAATCGATTACATTAAGACAGAATATTATTTGTTATACAATCTAGATAGACACAAAAACAAGGCTTCATTATGCAAGTAACATTTTACAAAATGTTTAAAGTCATTTCTAAATGTTCGCAGTGTCGTAAAATGAAGGCATACAAAATAAAAAAGGAAATTACCAAACCTGATCGGATTACCGATGAGGTTGATTAATGTGGAAGGTGCCACGTCGCCAAGGACCAGGAAAAAAGATCCTTTAACGCTAATTTGTGGCATAAGAGTGACTCGCTGGAATTTCGTATTAAATCGACTTTAAAAATAGAATTTAACGTCGTCTCGTTTTGTTTACTTTCTAATTATCTTTCGAATCGTTTTTCTTTAGTAGTCCAAACGACGAGTTTATCTCAATCTTAAACGTAATAAAAATGTCGATAGAAAATTAACTCTTGTTTTATATTATTTATTGTGTACACCGTATTAAACTTAAGTGTTGCCATTAGTGAGGTTCATTCGGTTGCCATAGAATTATAGGGTCTGCCGCCAAACACTCAATCTTTTGGATTACAACCCGGCCCGGATTCTTGCGGGGTCTTAGGTTTAGGATTGCGATCATTAGTCTAATCGTTCGGTTCAGCAGCTCCAATCCGACAAAATTACTCCCGAATACTCGCAGCTTTATCTTGATATTTATCAATATTGTATACACTTGATCTGATGTTCGCTACAAAGCCACCTATTTATCAACTAATCCGCTCTTGTTTGAAGAAATATCAAAGTTCATTATATCACAATAGAGTTCTCCATTATTGACATTGTTTACTTCAATTCCAAAGTGTATTTCAGATGTTTTTTTTTTGCATTGTTATATTTTAGATTTATTATTATTGAGATCTAATTTACTGTTG
The DNA here is from genome assembly GCA_027563995.1 of Papilio gigon. Taxonomy (NCBI): domain Eukaryota; kingdom Metazoa; phylum Arthropoda; class Insecta; order Lepidoptera; family Papilionidae; genus Papilio; species Papilio gigon. The sequence continues at coordinate 6,540,182 of JAODUI010000028.1, forward strand.
GAAGACAAGATCGTGGTTATTAGTGTATTTTTTTTATAATCACGAAGGTGGTCGTCGGCGCCCACGGACATCCGCAACACTAGAGGAGCAGATACGTTGCTGGCCTTTGGGGAAGAGATACGCTCGCTTCTTGAAGGACCTTAAGTCGGACTGTGCTATTCCATTGTCAAAGTATTCTAATTTTTGTAATATATTTGTGGCTTGCATATTTTCTAGTTAAGAACTGGGTGAGATATTAAAAAAGTTGAATATAGAATAACAAAAGAATTTGTAATATTACAGAACGCAAGTTTGTCGTCAGTATTACGTTGGCGAGAGAGGATTTAAGTGTTATCTAGGAAGCTGGGGACCTGGTCTAAGATCAGCCGTTTTAAATGACGTCCCCCGTCTATTGTGGCAACCGGCATCCGTGGGCGATATTAGTCTGCAGACGTAGACGGGTCACTTTAATCTGAGACAAGTGAAGCCCGGAGATATATTGGCTTTGTGGCTTTTATCGACGCTGTTTTCTGAAAGGAATCGCTTGCATGCACTTTATATTGAAATCTTGTGTAGTTATATAAATAGCTTTTTGTTTACATCGTATTAATTTTTTAGTTAAATCCCAACGCCTATGTTTTCAATTCAAGATCGATAGCAACAATTTAAGAAATCATTAAATCTAATATAGTAGAGATTTAATTGAGAAATTGCCTATAGCGACACCTATATTTCGTATCAACATTTCGTAGAAATTTTGAAGTATTTCATACACTTAAAATCAAATCGTTGTGAATAGTAAATCTTTCATATCTTGTTATATTTTCAATATAACACAGTTTTATCAGACTTCATCATGTACAATAAAAGATAATTGTTATATATTAGTCCTGTTTATGTCACTGTTACCATATTATATCTTGCACTGTCATTGTACAATGCCGCCTTGTAAACAGTGGAAAACACAAAGGAGTTCAAATATAACTGGACGTCTAACTTTTATTGTTCCTTGTCAAATTCTGTCCAAGTCGTTATTAATTTGCCTGTAGTATTCGGATGAATGGAACCAAGTTGTTTGTCAATTCTTTCCGCCATGTTACTGACATTATAAAGTGCTATTCGAAAGGACGGAAAAGTTTCCCCAGTTTCATAGTTTCTTGAAGTTTTGGGACAGTGACAGAATGGCTTGCGTGTTTTACTTTGATATTGAAACTGACATTTTAATAGAATTTATTATATAACACAAGTTAATATATATGTTGTATAAGTTTTTACTGGTCACTTTTTTTTTACTTTCTCTTCGTTTTACATTATAAAAGTCAGTCACAAGAGTAAGGCAGTATTATAGAATTAACACCTGAGTGCTTTGTTCATGTTTATTAATCCCCAGCTTTTAGGTTATTATGTTAATAAATGTCCCTGAAAGCTTTCGAAACAACCACTTCTCTGTCACGTTAGAAATTTAACTTTCTAATCTTTTAACTTTTTATTTTTATCTTACTTTTATAAAATACTACTTATAAGAAAAACATTGTCATAATGAATTTTCGATTGTGTTGGTTATCAGATAATTAACATTTATTTTTATTGTAGTCAAGTTGTAGTAAATTATTTTATTAAAAAAGACAAGTGAGAAAATATCGTTTATTATTTGGAATAGTAAGTTTCACTAAATATCCATCGAGCGAAGATTTAACATTTATTTTGCACAAAATAATCAATAAAACTTACTCAAAATTTCTATATATTTGAGATAAAAGTCTCAACTTTTAATCCTCATAAATCACATACCATAAAAGACATGCCACAAGTATGTTGATGGATAAACGCCAATGCCATACTCCACTCTGCCATTCCCTTATTTAATATGTAGTTTTTTCAACGACCGCTCCGTTGGTAAGCGCTCTTAGCCCAGAATAAATTTACATGTTAACAAATGCCTGCTTGTATGCAGGTGCTTTTTGCTCCACTCCTGCACTAATGTCCCCTTAATGTCTACATGTTTTAAACATTTTAAACGAAAGCAATGCAACCCAACATACCAACCATTTGTTGCAGAACGTTAGTCGAAAGATACAAGTTGTGTATTGTGCTTTACATACTGACTGAGGAATATATTTGCCAATACTCTAGATTATTGACAGTCGAATACAATTGTAATTCCCAATTTCAAATTTTGATTTTTTGATCAATTTTAATTCATACCAGACATTTCATTTAAAGCGCATTTTCTAGCAACTAACAAATAATGTAGATGATATTAGATTATTTTTTGTGTTAATTTACTAATAATTTTTTACAACACCAACTTAGTTCTAGGTTTGTCCTAGGATGTTGTTGTTGGTTTACGACAATAGTCGAATAGATTCGAAGTAGCGACTACGTGATTGGAATTCCGTACCGACATTAGACTATTGGAGTGTTAAAGATTTGAGAGAGATTGTATTGAAGTAGTAAATTTAGTATTAAAGTCTTTCGTGTATTCTGGTATCGGGAATGGCACTTAAATCGAATCAAAATGGTATTTGAAGCACTAGAAACGTTTGCAACGTCGACTATTCGCACTTAGACTCTAATTAATTCAACGTCGACACCTGGATAGGTTTCTTTAAGTCATTGAACTCTAGTCAATGCGATCAATAGTATTTGCAACAATGTTTTATTTACGTTACTTAAGTACTATTTGTTGTTATGTCATGTAAATGACCATCATATAATTCATGAATCTAAAATGGTATTCACTTGTCTCAAAATTTTATCCTGTCTTATTTGATAAGGTAGTTTTTTCCGCATTTCTATTTAAAACAATACAATCTTTTGTATTGCATACAAATAATGTATGAAGATGAACTATTCAAATGAGGCATTGTGAAATGTTTTCCCAAAGTTTCTGATTGACTGCTTATAATGTGTGTAAAAGGTTATCAAAATTATTTATGTTTGAATACAGTTTTCGTATGAAAGCAGTTTTAACAGTATCTCTTCCGCTTCCCATGGGTGTGAAACAATTAGGCCAATTTTGCTATTTTCTAATTTGCTAAGCGGAATTCCTCGTCACGGTTTACTATAAATTTAAATTAACTTACATTAATGACGACCTCGTGGAAAGAGCCTCGCGCGAAGGGTAACAAATTGTTGTTTTGGGACACATTATGGCTAAAATTCATTTCAGGGGCGACGTATAAAGTAAGAAAATTGGAACATAATTCATTCACTTCAACATTACTACGAACGCTACTACACTACTTAGAAAATGTTTTCACTTTGAATTTTTACATTTTCATGTTATAAGATTGATTCTTTAAATGTAAGACATACCAGCCAAGTTCTTGTGTTTTCAATAATTGTAATCGAACTTAGAATACTACTTATAAAACGGCTTAACTCACGTGTAAATCGGTGTCAGTACCGACTAGTTACGAGCCCATCGGGGGCTCATCTTCA